>CAJQUW010001490.1:0-20395 GCA_907163375.1 Prostheceraeus crozeri | reverse complement strand
GCAATCACTTTGCAAACATGACGCAGAGCAGGTTTAACAAATTTGACCATTGCCGAATGTCCCTTGCACGTATACATAGCTACGGGTTTCACCGCCGCCCTTTACAGGAACGCCCGTCGAAAGGAAGTATTACACCGAACTTCATTTGCAACGTTCAAGTTGACTGATAGCAGATTCAACTTAATGATAGTATTCGCCAGTCCGATGACTGCCCAGGGCAAACCGCGAGGAGGTTCTATCATGTCTTGCCCCATGGTGGCCCTTAAGAGAGCCGATGGTTCGTTCTTTCGGGTGACAATTAAGTTGACTATTGGCTTGAATAGTCAATAGGTATGACAGTTAGGTTGTCATAAACCCTGTGCCGCCTAAGCCGTGCTGGTGCATCTGGCACCTTTCGGATGCGGGTGGTATTTTTTTTGGAGTCCACACCTCATCCGTCCAAACGATCCTCTTGATCTTCCCCTTCTTCTCATCCTCATCCCACTCGTCGAGGATGACGAACTCGGAATACCGTTGTCTTCATCAGTGAAGACGGGAATATTGTCGGCAGATGTCGCTTCCATCGTGACTTCAAATTGAATGAGAAGCGCTACAATCTTCTGGCGTATATAGGGTTTTCAACAATGAATTGCTCAACAGCGAATCAGAATGCTTCAGGGATAGCAATCGACTGCATAATGTTCAAGTTGACTGATAGCAGATTCAACTTAATGATAGTATTCGCCAGTCCGAAGACTGCCCAGGGCAAACCGCGTGGAGGTTCTATCATGTCTTGCCCCTAGGTGGCCCTTAAGAGAGCCGATGGTTCGTTCTCGGGAGTCGTCATCCTACAGCCTACCAATTCTGCTGAGAGAGTCAAAGACTCTCTCTTTGGTAGCACTGTCGACTTCCACACTAACTGGCATGTGAGTATAGAGTGGAATGTAGCGCCATTCCGTTGGATTGACAGCAGTTGCTGTCATCGGATTGCCAATCCGAGCAAGATTATTAAAAACTCTGTCTTGCTCCTCTAGCCTGACGAACTCCTCAAATAAATTTCGCGGCCTTAACTGCGGTCCGCGAGGAGAGCTAACTTGACTGTTCGGCGTCTGCATGATTGAAATGAAATGAAATGAGAGCAGTGGTTTATATACCCCTCTAATGTGATGTAACGTTCAAGTTGACTGATAGCAGATTCAACTTAATGATAGTATTCGCCAGTCCGAAGACTGCCCAGGGCAAACCGCGTGGAGGTTCTATCATGTCTTGCCCCTAGGTGGCCCTTAAGAGAGCCGATGGTTCGTTCTCGGGAGTAAATTGATGGGTGGTGAAGGCGGGCAAAGATCTGCAATGAAAATGATATGTATTAGAATAGGATATACTATCTTATTTGCTTTTCACTTACCAAGTTAGTCATCCTTAGGTAGTCTCGCGCGTTTCCGAATCGAAAATTTATGGAGATGGCCGCGCATTCTCAGGCTGGCATGGAGACACTTTTTCGTGGGATGACCGTTGTAGCAAATAATTGATTCGTCCAGATTTTTATTCACCAATACTTCGCCGGCCAAATGATTGTCCCGAATAGGGATGTGAAACTCAAACAAACGATCCTCATTCACACGTTCCCACTCATCCCTCATGCGCTCCAACTTCTCACACGCCTGCCTCTCATCACCCCGCCGAGCCACAGTCCTCTCCAACTCAACATTCCTCGCTCTCAACACACTCATCTCCTTCATCATCTCCTCAAACTTCGCCTCTGCATCTCTCATTCTTCTCTCCGCAGCACTCGCCCTCTTCTCACACGCATCATTCTTCTCTTCCAACTCTCGCGTCTTATTCTTCAAATCAGTCACACAACGCCTCATTCTAATGTTTTCATCCGCCACCTCCTTCGACTTCAAATCCTTCTTTTTCAACTCATCCAACTCCTTCACAACTTCATCCTTCACTTTCTTCAAACTCTCAAACTTATTCACTAACAACTCATGCGCCATCTGCTGCGAAACATGTCTCTTCTCTTCATCCTTCAACCACCTCGCCGACTGCACACGAATCCCACCACTCTTCACTTTTGGGGAAGATGAGCTCTTCGGGGGGTCGGTGATGACGATGTTGGACACCTCCGATGACGAAGAGCTCAACTTCCTCACACGCTTCCTCACACGCTCCCTATCTAAATCCACATCATCCTCATCATCACTCTCAAGCACTCTCTTCCGCTGCTCAATCTCACCCTCCAACGACGCAACCGCTCTCGCCAACTCATCATTCTCAACAACATTCTCAACAACATTCTCAACAACATTCTCAACAACATTCGCAACATTCGCCAACATTCGCTCCCTCTCTTCCACAATCAACTGTGTATATCTCAAATCAGTCACTAAACCACCACTACAGTCAGCATGCACTCTGTAGAAACGCGCCTCATCCTCATCACCCTTCAGCACTCTACACTTCACGCACGCAACCCTATTCAAGACAATCATGTGGCCGGTGCCCGCCTTCTTGACGTGAGCCTTGGCGTCCGCACTGCGATTTATACGACCGCACACACACATTTTGATATGATACTTTCGATTTTTGTCGTTGGCCATGCCTGATTTATCGTTAGCTGTAAGATAATGAAATTTGTATAAGTTTGGAATCATGTAGTACAGTCATATTCCTAAAGAGTGTAGTGAGTGGCACTCGATCCCGTCGACAGCCCGAAGGCCTTGTACCGATCACTAGGGAAGTGAGAGATCTTCCCCGATACCCGCTCTTTACAGCTGAAGACATCATTGTCACTGCCCCGAAGTGGTAACAGGAACGCCGAGTCAAAGGTAGTGATCAGTAGCTGGGATCTAACCCCTCAAAGCTGCCTTAGACTTAGTTAAATTTCAAATCTGATAGCAGATTTGAACTCAGGATACTTGAAAACCTTAGTCTATATGTTAAAACTTTGAAAAAAGTGAAAATTAAGAATTTTTAAAAAATTCCGCATTTTACTACTCATACTACTTTTAAAAAATTTTATCAGTAGTAAAGACACTATCAAACTCTATCATACAAACTTTGAAGTAGCAAGATAGCTTGCCTACTTCAAAAGATAGAGTCCTTTGCACCCGATATCGGGAGCTCAGAGCGACGACCGTCGCTTACCTCGTCTTTCGATGAAGTGATCAGACTTACGTTGTCGGGGGTTTATATATGCTCGGAAGAAAACTTAAATGGCTCTATCTCCGAAAGTATTCATCGTAGCGACATGCGGTTTGTTGCAAACGATTTGTCTCATCATTCTTTACAATATGACACCTGAACCATTCTCATATGACCACGGAAGTTGGTCCGCCAGCACATGTCCATGTAACATGCCACAAGTGAAAAAATTCCTAAGTGTGAGAGCTCCAGTGTGGTGAAAATTTTGAAAAATTTAAAAACTTCCGAATTTCAACCTGGGACCGTCACCAAAACATTTTTCATCAAATTTCACTGACCTCCCCCCCCCCTCGTTCAGAGAAATTTGATGAAAAATGTTTTGGTGACGGTCCCAGGTCGAAATTCCACACTTTGGAAAATTTTCAAAATTTTACCCATACAAAGTCACTCTGACACTTAGGATTTTTTCAGGTGAGCGAGCTCCGACCTAAAATCTTGTAACCGCTCTAACTTTTGAACGAAGACAGATAGGAACAAGCCGATTCTTTCACTGAATTTGTCTCACTCTTAGCTTTCAAACGAGCTATTGCACGAGAAAATCCGTCCACTAGAAGCCAAGATAGAAGCTAGCTGTCCAGGGGGGGGGGGAGGTCAGTGAAATTTGATGAAAAATGTTTTGGTGACGGTCCCAGGTCGAAATTCCACACTTTGGAAAATTTTCAAATTTTTACCCATACAAAGTCACTCTGACACTTAGGATTTTTTCAGGTGAGCGAGCTCCGACCTAAAATCTTGTAACCGCTCTAACTTTTGAACGAAGACAGATAGGAACAAGCCGATTCTTTCACTGAATTTGTCTCACTCTTAGCTTTCAAACGAGCTATTGCACGAGAAAATCCGTCCACTAGAAGCCAAGATAGAAGCTAGCTGTCCAGGGGGGGGGGGGAGGTCAGTGAAATTTGATGAAAAATGTTTTGGTGACGGTCCCAGGTCGAAATTCCACACTTTGGAAAATTTTCAAATTTTTACCCATACAAAGTCACTCTGACACTTAGGATTTTTTCAGGTGAGCGAGCTCCGACCTAAAATCTTGTAACCGCTCTAACTTTTGAACGAAGACAGATAGGAACAAGCCGATTCTTTCACTGAATTTGTCTCACTCTTAGCTTTCAAACGAGCTATTGCACGAGAAAATCCGTCCACTAGAAGCCAAGATAGAAGCTAGCTGTCCAGGGGGGGGGGAGGTCAGTGAAATTTGATGAAAAATGTTTTGGTGACGGTCCCAGGTCGAAATTCCACACTTTGGAAAATTTTCAAGTTTTTACCCATACAAAGTCACTCTGACACTTAGGATTTTTCAGGTGAGCGAGCTCCGACCTAAAATCTTGTAACCGCTCTAACTTGTGAACGGCTGGTCCGATTGACTCGCAACAAAAAATGTTGTCGAGCAGTTTTTTCTCCTCTTTCAAACGAGTAGCTGTAAGACAAAATCCGTCCACTAGAACCAAAGTTAGAAGATTGTTGTCGGGGGGGGGGTCAGTGAAATTTAATGAAAAATGTTTTGGTGACGGTCCCAGGTCGAAATTCCACACTTTGGAAAATTTTCAAATTTTTACCCATACAAAGTCACTCTGACACTTAGGATTTTTTCAGGTGAGCGAGCTCCGACCTAAAATCTTGTAACCGCTCTAACTTTTGAACGAAGACAGATAGGAACAAGCCGATTCTTTCACTGAATTTGTCTTACTCTTAGCTTTCAAACGAGCTATTGCACGAGAAAATCCGTCCACTAGAAGCCAAGATAGAAGCTAGCTGTCCAGGGGGGGGGAGGTCAGTGAAATTTGATGAAAAATGTTTTGGTGACGGTCCCAGGTCGAAATTCCACACTTTGGAAAATTTTCAAATTTTTACCCATACAAAGTCACTCTGACACTTAGGATTTTTTCAGGTGAGCGAGCTCCGACCTAAAATCTTGTAACCGCTCTAACTTGTGAACGGCTGGTCCGATTGACTCGCAACAAAAAATGTTGTCGAGCAGTTTTTTCTCCTCTTTCAAACGAGTAGCTGTAAGACAAAATCCGTCCACTAGAACCAAAGTTAGAAGATTGTTGTCGGGGGGGGGGTCAGTGAAATTTGATGAAAAATGTTTTGGTGACGGTCCCAGGTCGAAATTCCACACTTTGGAAAATTTTCAAAATTTTACCCATACAAAGCCACTCTGACACTTAGGATTTTTTCAGTTGTGAGCGAGCTCCGACCTAAAATCTTGTAACCG
Source organism: Prostheceraeus crozeri (assembly GCA_907163375.1). Taxonomy (NCBI): domain Eukaryota; kingdom Metazoa; phylum Platyhelminthes; order Polycladida; family Euryleptidae; genus Prostheceraeus; species Prostheceraeus crozeri. Next base: position 14,997 of record CAJQUW010001490.1, on the reverse strand, counting down.
CTCTAACTTTTGAACGAAGACAGATAGGAACAAGCCGATTCTTTCACTGAATTTGTCTCACTCTTAGCTTTCAAACGAGCTATCGCACGACAAAATCCGTCCACTGGAAGCAAGCTGTCCAGGGGGGGGGGGGACGTCAGCCGAAAATTTTTTCTCTCCGATTTCGCTGGAAACATCCTTCCTAACCCAAAATTTCACGTAGATTCCGAATCTGGCCTCCGTTTTCTCATCCGATGCTTCGTTTGGGCGCTACACACCAAAACGTCCCAAATTCTAACTCTGTCGTTTTTCGAAAAATGTTGAAAATCTTTTCTCACCGATTGCCTTGAAACTCACCCTACCGATGCAGAATTTCACGCTGAATCCGAATCTGACCTCCGTTTTCTCATCCGACCACTCCTTCCACTCGAAACAACCCATTTTACAACCCAACATTCAGCAGATTGCACCAAAAACATCACACACTATAGCCTCAAGACTAATCCTGGCGGTCGCCCACGTCAACCTAGACGGTCGCCCACGTCAACCTAGACGGTCGCCCACGTCAACCAGGCGGTCGGACCAACTCACCCGAGTCTCACACTCTGTCGTTGCAGAGGGGGGGGGGACGTCAGCGAACATGTTGTGAACGTGGACCCACCCGGCCGGCACACCACGACAGACCACAACCTCTGTCGTTCCAGAGGGGGGGGGGACTCAGACACGAAGCACCACGGCGGCCGACCACGACACTCTGCCGTGCCAGAGGGGGGGGGGACGCAGCGATGGCCGCCATCTTGCGCGGTCCAGAAGTGGAGTTTTGCTTACTACTCTCCCTTTCTTTTCTGCACCCATATGAGATCATTCAAAGCTCTACACCCACATGCCTTGACTTCTAAATATGCTGACGACATTGTGATTGTTCTACCTGCCTTCCGTTCAATTGATATCGAACTCCAAATTCGAGACGAAATCAATCATTTAAAAGACTGGTGTAACTCACATGGACTAGTACTAAATTGTGAAAAAACCCAATGCATGTTTATCGCTAAAAGTCAGAATTCTTTAGTGCCTCGTGATATTCATTTTGTAAATAGTATAAAGATTCTTGGAGTCATTTATGACTTAAATCTATCTTGGAATACTTTTGTAGACAATTTATGGAAAATTGCCAACCAGCGTCTTTATGTCATAAAGCGATTAAAACAATGCCTTTCTGTGTCCCAACTCATTCAGATTTATATTGCTACTGTCCTTTCAACGCTGGAATACAATGCTGCCCTCCTCGTTGGACTGAACCAGCTTAATGTTGAAAAATTGGAAAAGGTTCGGCGACGTTCTCACAAAATTATTTGTGGACCAAAGTGCAGTTGTGATAGCTTTACCCCCCTATCCCTAAGAAGGGAAAGATCTGCCCTAACAGTTTTCGGAAAAATGATAGAACCAAAACATTTATTGCATAAAATCATGCCCCCCAAACTTTCAAGATCCCGACATTCCCTCGCTGTCTCTATCCCCTTTTCAAGAACCCAACAACGCCAATTGTCATTTATTCCCAGATGCTCTATTTTGCATAACCTAGCAGAAATATGCTAACTAATGTATTTCCTACAGCTACTGTGCATGTCTTCTGTATACTGTACAAGCCCTGTATTTTTCATCTGTGTATCTGCAATGCATGATTTCCATTTCAAATGAATAAACACATACTACTACTACTCTCAAATTTTTTATACGCAAGAATTTTATTTATTCACAAAATTTCAATACTGATTTGCTGAAAGACTTGTAATTCAATTGCTTGTTCGTCTCTATACTTATGGTATCACTGAGGCAGCAACAGAAATCTAGTGCGCGGAATTGAAGCACGATTTTTGTGGAGCCATGGTAATAATGCTCGAATTTAGACTTACAGTTCTGCTTCGAACAGTAGATGCCTTTGTGCTATCTGCTCCCTTTTCTTTAATTAGTGATCGATTAATAACTATTGGCAATGTTGGTGGGATTTGCTTAAAAACTGACAGATTACAAGCGAAGCAGCAAATTAATACTAGCTTTGACATCTGCCGATACATAACCTAACATAGATACACTCTGTGCAAGAAAACAAGCATCAATTATGAGGAAAAATAGCTTTTATTTTGTAATGGCACCTTGATTGGAGTCACAAACGATATCTTGCTAGCAGCATGCTGCTGTCATGACTTCGTTTTCATTATCACATGAGCACATACTATCTCTGCTTGGTTTTTCGGCAGACTAAAATTGAGAGCAACATTTGCTTTTGCGTGCAGCAAAACATAATTCACAAAATCATCTAATTCCAGTCAAGACATTGACGAATGTGTTTATGTTTCATTTATAACAAGTGAACTTACTTTGAATTTTTGGAAGAAATCAATTCACCAGGACAGCATCATCAAAAACCGTCCATTATCTTTGGGTGTTGTAGTACGTTGAAGCCAGTTGATCAATGTCAAGAGACAATACTGAAAATGGAAGTCTGAATAATCTATCAAAATTTCATCCGCTCAGTCGAGGCAGGCAGTGACGAATGTGGGGTTGGTCGGTCATGTTACAGCACCATTTGTCAGATGGCAAATCTGAAAGAAATTCGACATTAGTTAATTGTAAATATAATGAAAGTTGCACCAATGGGAAATGTATTCACAGCTGTTGATTATGACGTGTATAATTACCTTTGTGTAAGTGTGCTACATTGTTTTGCCAATGCAGCGACCCCCATCCCTTTTGTCGGAACCGAAACTATTTGTATTGGTCAATGTCATTGAATAAATATATAGAGATTAAAAAGTCAATCATATGACTGGTTATAGACAATCATAGTGGCATTCTTTGCTCATTTATACCCATGAACAATTATTTGATCGGTATTCTTATATCAGTTGCATGCATTCGCACCTTTTCAAATTTTATGTAGTCAGTCATTGAAATGAAATTTTGCAGACATCTCGTATAGTTGTGAGAAGTATCTCATAATACAGAGCGATTCCTAAACTGAGTCTATATTAAACCCTATTTTTCCCGGGAGAATATTTCTCCCCCCCCCTTAATTGACACAATCATTCATCCCGTAATATGTATAGCTAAGCAATATGAATAAAAGAAATTTTGTACAAGGGCTACTTACAATAGATTCATAGGCCTAAATAGCCTCATGTCAGTCTTGTGCTGTAAATAGGGGACATCCTAAACATAAAATTGTTAGATTATCATGCCTCCCAACAGTATACAGGCCTATTTGATGCTTTCATTTATTTGAGCAGTATCATATTTTTTGGCAAATATACTTAAAGCTGATATTCTGGCAGGCTATTTACACATCAAAGAAAGTATATTTGAGCAGCTTTCATCACGGCTTGAGTGTCCCAATACAATTAAACAATTCCCAAAATTGCATTAAGACGTTTTTATGTGACAACTGATCAAAACGGATCGTTCATCAGAGTCATCTACCATCAATTTCCAACTCGTACTCCACAGGTGACATGTTACGCTCAATCACGCGTAAATACGCATGACCCTAAACATCCGTAGTTACGCGTGAACCACGCTCAAGTATGCATCTGCAGTTGCGCGTGAACCACGCTCAAATCAATAATTATTTCATCACACACATAATCATCAAAAACAATCAATTAAGATGTTGTTGAACTACTAACATCATGGATTTCATTTCCGAATGTAATTTTTTTAAAAGATGAAAACGTCGCAAAAATCAAAAAAATGAAATAATTATTTATTCTCTACCGGTTTCATTTCTCTCATTTCCGAACATGATGTCATGCGCAAAGATTCATGAAAGGGACGGAAAGTAGTCCAAACTACACATAAATTGCGCCACACTACAAAACATATTTCGCAGGTTCAATGTAGGCGTACTGTACCTACTATATACGTACGTCCACGTTTTGTACTATTTCCTAGATGATCTACGCTACTATACAATACTAATTATACTCTATTAGCCTTTCTTTCACAAAGAATCGCTGGAATTGGGCCCACAGGAAGGTCAAATTTACAAATGATTTTCAAAGTATACTTTTGAACGTCTGAATTTTGCCACTTTTTTGCAAACATTTTGTACAACTTCTACCAAAAAGCGATAATTTTCAATATGAGCACCTTTTGTAAATAAAAGTCTCTGAATCATGTCATGACCATCCATCATGCCATACACTCGAATATAATATTGGAAATTCAAGTGTCATGTAAATATTACTTATCAAAAAGTTCAGTAGCATTGGCAACTTTAGGACCGGCAGTCGCTGTTGTGTCCATTCCAAATCATTTGAAGAATACCTTTGTCGTCAAATTGAGTTACAGTTACATTTGAAGTTTCGTAGAGCAAATGCGATTTCAAAGATATATTGGAAATTGGAACGACTACCTTTGAAGGAAAATCATCAACATTTCATATACCGTATATTTTAGTTAATGGTCCTTGCACAAATCAATCTTGTCAGTCTCTCTTTGCGCTCATGAGTAACTTCTCATTCAACCAGCTGTGCATCAAAGACAGCAAACATTAAAATAGTTAAGGTGATATATGTCCAACATTTGGTAACTATTCAAAATTATAAAAGATATGTCAGAATTTGTTACTATAAATTTTGAAGTACCAATGTACTTTTGTCACAAAGATGATGCAGCAGTGATAATGAATAACTTACCACCATTAGAAAGTTCACACACGAAATATGCAGTGCCGTGAATTCGATGACATGCTAAGCAATGAGCCGATTTTGGAGGGAACGCATCGATCCTGGATATGGATGCGGTTCGGAGCCCCGTGCGGAATGGATAGGCTATAGGGATAACTAGCAGGATGATGAAATATTTGATTGATAGCGATATAATAAGCATGACTGCAGTATATATAGCCTATTTATCATCTTATCATACTATTTCGCATGTAAAACTGCCTCCTCCGACTGCATGATTTACTGCTAATATTTAGGCCTACTTGTAAATGATTTGATCATAAAATAGTCTCAGTTGTGCGTTCCAATCGTGCCAATCAACAAAGCATGACTTTCAATAAGAAGACATGTGAGTATGATATCGAATCAAGCAGAAGGACAACGAAGTAAATATTTTTTTGTTTTAATAATTTTTGGCCATTGCAAAATTCAGTTTAAGTAAAAACAAATTTTTGTCAACTTTCTTCGAGTATTCACGCCTCCCATAAAGAGAATGCTCGAAACAAGTCGGCAAAACTTTGTTTTTACTATGCATTGGTCAAAAATTATTGAAGGGGGCACGGAAACAAATTTGAAATGAAGCTATCCCTGCATATAAGCCCAAAGGAAGAGGGGAGTGATATGGACACATTTGATATTTTTTCTTTGAGCTATGGGCCTCTATACGCAATGAGAACCAGTCATAGAAACTTAATCAAATTAAACCTAGCTTGAGAATTACCTGAAAATAATTATTGGCATATGTCTTTATTAGAGAACACGATTTTCGACATTTTATAGTTTTCAATGAAGTAAAATATTTTGCAAATGACTTTCACTATACAGTCAAACCAAAGTTTTGAAAAACAATGAATGTCATCTGTACATAATTATTCATGTTTTTAGTACTATTTAGTAATCATCTTGTTCATATTGCACAGCTAATTGTAAGCAACATTCGAGTTTCATGGATTTCTAAATGCTTGAAATTATTTTTTGAAATATTGACATGTATGACACATGTTTCTTATTTTCATCATACCTATTGCAATTTGCTAATGCGAATTTGGACCAGACTTGGTGACAGTGAATGTGGAGAGATTATTATTTGAAATGAAAGCCTCTAGTCAACTAAATAAGGTAGCAATTGAATATAAATCTATTCATATGCACAATTTTGGTTAAATAAAGCTTTTAAATTGGCCTTCACGGAATTTACATTCCCAAATAATTTCAAGAATAGAGTCAAGTGATAAGAAAGATATTCATGCAACCTAATTTTGTTACTGAAGTTGTATTTTCAGCTTTCTATAGAGCAAAGCTTCGTTTAGTCTACATGTCCATGTCACCCCGATCTTAAAGTCTTACGATTGATCTGAGTAAGGCATCAAAATTAATAGGAGTAGATACGAGGATTTGAATTTGTTTGTTGATCATCATTTTGATTCATTATACAGACTGATTTACTGTGTTTTATTAACCTGCTGAAAAAATGCCAAGAAAGGTGAAGGATAGTTAGACGTCCTGCAAAACCCTGCAAGCACCAATTAATCCAGAAAGTGATCCTTAGTTCAAAGAAAACGCTACACCGACACATCAAAGTTCACAGTATCCATATCACTTCTCTGGAGAACAGAAAATACACATGCTCAAAGTTGCACACTGATTTAATAGGAAGAAAACATGGTCATGCAGACATTCTGAAAGTGAATTTCAATTACCCTGTTCTTAAACTTAAAAAACCATTGAAGTGGAAACTGAGGAGCAGACAGCCACAGAAATAGTCAATTTGGGGTAAAGACATAAATTCTTGTTGCAATCGTTATTTCTAATCGTAAAACAATAGAGGATTTTTTTTATTGCTGTCCATATCACCCCGACTCGTCAATGTCTCAAAAAACTGTATCTTCTTTTCAACATGATAAAGCGATCCTGGTCAGGGGAATATAACACTAGCAAACATAATTGAATGGAAACTGGGGGCTATAGTCCTACTAAGCTTTCATGATTGTGTTACGTGAATTGGTCAGCCCTTCTACCAGAATTTTATTCACAAACAAAAAGTGTCCAAATGACTCCCTCTTGACCTATATGTGGCAATTTCTCAATTACAAAAATACAATGAGTACCGATGTTCCGAGCTCACCGACTTTGGCAAGAGAAAAAGTGATGTCGTTGATTTATCACAACATCACATGTTCCCTTTGGAAAGACATCTTTGCAAAGATGTTTAGCACTACTTCTCTGCATCTTTGTCTGAAAATATTATTCAAGTATTCTCAGTTTCTCGTTGATATATGGGTCTCTAATGGCTTGCAACACGTAATTGATGTAAACGACTGGATGTAAACGACTAGAAGGCATGAGAAGATGTGTTTGATGCGATCAGTTTCAAAATTCATCATATTTCATAAACCAATCTCGAATAGAGGAGATCTCTTGACCAGGATGGCAACAAAACTTTGGCTTTAAATTAATAGCTCTGAAATTACAGCATTTCACAGAATTGAGTTTATCACGAATATTTCTGCTGGTCAATTAAATTATAAACAATGAAATGATTAATCGATTAGATTGCGATTAAATAGTTTACTTAATGAAACAGATACAATTATTTTGAAAATCAAGCACAAAGAAAAATCAAATATTTTGAAAAATGCGAAATTCAAATTTTGAACTGCTATGTATTTGCAGCAATATGATGACCTATTTGGTAAAAACTGATGCCAAGTATAAATTTTGGGAACGATTGAATCATGGGTTTGTCCATGGGAACATCGTAGGATCGAGACTCAACCCCGGTTTTCGACGGTCAATATAGCCTGGACAAAATAGAATCAGTGAAGAATCTAATCGTCTTAGAATATTTGTTCACTGAAACATAACACTGAAGCCGAGTGAAGAGTGGTTTCACTATACATGCCACGCTCCAATTAGCCTACGCGTAATCACACATGACCCTAAACATCCGTGGCTATGCGTGACATTACTGCAACATCTGTCGGCAGTAGTACTGTTTTAGTGATGAAAATTTTCCGGAAAATTATGGAAAAAATTGGAAAATTTTGGAAAATTTTGAAAGTTTTGATTTTTTGATAGGCCCTATAATTTGAGCGCTTCCACTGCCGATGCAGCTGCGTACCAATGAATTGGGCCTAAAACTCTTGATTTCATCATTATTTCGATTAAAGCGATCATAGCAATACGATTTCTGTCCGCGGATTTTTGAACATTATATATATAGCATTTTTAACTATCACACAGACACCGCTTGGGATAACGTGAATCTTGCTTTACAGTGTAGGGATGTAATGAGAAAGATCTGGAGAAAAAATAGTATACTTCATCTTGGAGTTTGCTAGCTTGAAAGTTAAGCTTTATTATGCAGCGTTGATCATAGTGATACAGATTCTCCATGTGTTGATGAACATGTGAAGTATAAGCACACAGTCCACGCAGTATTCATGAGCGACCATTGGAAGATATAAAGACTATAAACTCGTGAGATATTTGGAAACTAAAGATATCTGTGATGAGTAAAAGAATATTATAGCTTATATAATAGCTTCAAACTTCTGGCGCAATGTCCGATATCTTCGTTGAGGATACATATCCTCCATTTATAGTTCAGATGGTCAGATAGTTCCAAATCGATTTCAGATCTGCCCAAATGAATTTCAGATATGATCCAGATTAATTGGAGATTCTCCAGTTGAATTCAAGATCTTTTCAAAGTTGAGCTTGTGACAGATATCTGAAATTCAGCTAGAGAAATCTGAAATCCATCTAGTCTGAAATTCATTTGGAAAGATCTGAAATAGACATGGAAAAGGTGCAGTTGGTACCAAAAATTAACATGATAGAGAAGGATGATAGAGAAGTTCTCGGACTTTGAATATTACATAGTCTTTTCAAACGACCATAATAAGTCTCCAAAACAAAGGAAAAAACATCTATCACCAAAAAATAAATTTCAAAATTTTCCAATGGAAAATTTTCTGGAAAATTTTCCATTTGCATCACTACGACCAAGTAACGACACCAGCCACATAAACCGAGCTGAGCTGGATGCAGTGATAAAAGGGATTACCTTGGCTCTTAAGTGGGGAGCGCGTGATGTGAAGGTGAAGACCGACTCCTCTACAGTCTACAATTGGCTAAACTCGCTTATGAACTGCACCCATAATGCTAGAATCAAAGGATTAGATGAAGTCATCATCCGTAGACGCCTCCAGATATTTCGCGAGATTGTCGACTTAGAGCAACTGACTATATCTGTGGATTGGGTACACTCGCGTAATAATCGAGCTGATGCTCTGACGAGAGTTCCTTCCCTTTGGCTCAATTCGAATATCGGGACTGTTGACGAGGCTGAGATAAAGACCCTGCATGAGATTGCTCACTTTGGAGTGGATCGCACGCAGCAGCTGATTCGTGAGAAATTCGGTGAAGTTCCAAAAGAAGATGTGAGGAGGGTGATCTCAAATTGTGAAAGGTGTTCGCGTGTCGATCCTGCCATAACGTTTAAATGGGACAAAGGTAATCTGCATGTTGGAGAGACATGGGAAAGGTGGGCTGTGGATGTCACGCACGTGTGTGGAAAACCTTATCTCTCTATCATTGACATGGCATCAAAGTTTACCATGTGGAAACGCCTTCCTGATGAGTCTGCAATCGAAATGTCAGAACATTTACGCCTTGCCTTTTGCGAGTTCGGGCCTCCGAGGTGCATGATGTCAGATAATGCAACTGTATTCCGTAGCCGAATTATGAGAGAATTGCTAGATGCTTGGGAGGTGGAACAAATTCAATCGTGTGCTTACAGACCGCAGGGAAATTCTGTGGTGGAGCGGATACATCGGACGATAAAGCGATCTGTGAAGAGAGGCGGTCGATCGGTCGAGGAGGTAGTGATGAAAATTTTCCGGAATTTTCCGGAAAATTTTGGAAAAAATCGGAAAATTTTGAAAGTTCTGATTTTTTGTGATAGGCCCTATGCTTTGACCGCTTCTACAGCCGAGGCAGCTACACACCAATAGAATGGGTCTAAAAGTGGTGATCTTGATCATCAATTTGATTAAACCGATTTTGAAAAATGAAAAAATTTGAATTTTTGTGATATAATTTTTACGTTTTATATCACAGCCGAGGCATAGAAACATCAATAGAATTGTTCTAAAACTCTTGATCTCATCATATCATTTCGATTGAAACAATCGTAGCAATACGAATCCCGTCCGCGGATTTCTTTTAGCATTCCCTTGCCACCAGTGGCTTGTGGCAATTTGTTGGCATTTTTTAATATTATAGCACAGGCATCTTTTGGGACAACGTGAATTTTTTTCCTTTACGATAGGGGTATAATTTCATGCATTGTGAAAGATCTGTAGCAAAAATAATGCACTTTATTTGGGAGCTTGTATATGGCTTGAAAGTTAAGCTTTATTATGCAGCCGTGATTGCAATGATACAAATTCTCCATGTGTTGATGAACATGTGAAGCATAAGCACACAGTCCAACACAGCATTATACATGAGCGACCATATATTGGAAGTAGTGATGCAAATGGAAAATTTTCCAATTTTTTCAAAATTTTCTGGAAAATTTTCCAAAGGAAAATTTTGAAATTTTTTTCGGTGATTGACGTTTTTCCTTTGTTTTGGAGACTTGTTGTAGTCGTTTGAAAAGACTATGTAACATTCAAAGTCCGAAAACTTCTCTATCATCCCTGCATGTTAACTTTTGGAACCAACTGCACCCTCCATGTCTATGTCAGATCTTTCCAACTGAATATCAGACATTAAATGGATTTCAGATTTCTCTAATTGAATTTCAGATATTTGTCAAAAACTCAACTTTGAAAGGATCTTAGATTCATCTGGAGAATCTTCAATTCATCTGGAAAAGTCTGAAATTCACAGATCTGAAATCGATTTGGAACTATCTGAAACATCTGAGCTAGAAATGGAAGATGTGTAGTTTGTCCTCCACGAAGATATCGGACATTACCCAGAAGTTAGAAGCTATCATATAGATTTTCTTCTACTCATCACAGATGTCTTTAGTTTCCAAATATCTCACGAGTTTACAGTCTTATATCTTCCAATATATGGTCGCTCATGTATAATGCTGTGTTGGACTGTGTGCTTGTGCTTCACATGTTCATCAACACATGGAGAATTTGTATCATTGCAATCAAGGCTGCATAATAGAGCTTAACTTTCAAGCCACAAACAAACTCCCAAATAAAGTGCATTATTTTTGCTCCAGATCTTTCACAATGCATGAAATTATACCCCTATCGTAAAAGAGAAAAATTCACGTTGTCCCAAAAGATGTCTGTGTTATAATATTAAAAATGCCAACAAATTGCCACAAGCCACTGGTGGCAAAGGAATGCTAAAAAATCCGCGGACGGGATTCGTATTGCTACTGTTGTTTTAATCGAAATGATATGATGAAATCAAGAGTTTTAGAACAATTCTATTGATGTTTCTATGCCTCGACTGTGATATAAAACGTAAAAATTATATCACAAAAATTCAAATTTTTTCATTTTTCAAAATCGGTTTAATCAAATTGATGATCAAGATCACCACTTTTAGACCCATTCTATAATTGGTGTGTAGCTGCCTCGGCTGTAGAAGCGGTCAAAGCATAGGGCCTATCACAAAAAATCAGAACTTTCAAAATTTTCCAAAATTTTCCGATTTTTTCCAAAATTTTCCAAAATTTTCCAAAATTTTCCATGGAAAATTTTGATTCAAAATTTTCCGGAAAATTTTCATCACTAATTGGAAGATAAGACTGTAAACTCGTGAGATATTTGGAAACTATAAAGATATCTGTGATGAGTAGAAGAAAATCTATATGATAGCTTCTAACTTCTGGGGTAATGTCCGATATCTTCGTGGAGGACAAACTACACATCTTCCATTTCTAGCTCAGATGTTTCAGATAGTTCCAAATCGATTTCAGATTTGTGAATTTCAGACTTTTCCAGATGAATTGGAGATTCTCCAGTTGAATCTAAGATCCTTTCAAAGTTGAGTTTTTGACAAATATCTGAAATTCAATTAGAGAAATCTGAAATCCATTTAATGTCTGATATTCAGTTGGAAAGATCTGAAATAGACATGGAGGGCGCAGTTGGTTCCAAAAGTTAACATGCAGGGATGATAGAGAAGTTTTCGGACTTTGAATGTTACATAGTCTTTTCAAACGACTGCAACACGTCTCCAAAACAAAGGCAAAAACGTCAATTACCGAAAAAAAAATTTCAAAATTTTCCATTTGCATCACTATGTTATATAGACTTCCGTAAAACGGGGTGAGTTGAGACATTTTTCGATTTTTTTTGCGGGAAAAACTAAATTGAACAATGTTTCCGGATGATTTAGTTATTGAAATTTTGCAGAACTATTAAGTAGGATATAAGCTACAAATCAGTGCTATTTCGACGCTTTATATTGAAATTAAACCCAATTAATCGAGAAAAGCCGAAACAGTGACGAAAAAATCTCGAACGGGGCGAGTTGAGACACTTTAAAAAGAATCCATTACTATGTAGGCTTAATGTCAGTTGAGAAGTCCTATATGCTCGCTACTCTTGTAAATACGCATTTGTAATGATAAGACTATTTTTACGATATTAACTCTACTTTCCACTGTTAAGTAGGCCTACCGGTGAGTTTGTCTAATGCGTAATTCCCATCACTGAAAACAAAACAAGGCATATGTCAGTCGATATAATTTCTTGTAGTGAAAGTTAGGCATGCGTGATCTCTATTGTAAGTTAGACTATTCTTGAGTAAATTATAGAAAGTAGTTATCTCATGGAAGTTCATGAAAATCTCTTGGGATATAAAAGCATAGAAATAGAAAAGGTCGGTTAGTTCCATTCTTTACAGTCAATATCAACGAACTGCAACACACCACGGCGAAGGATGATGGGACTTTGAAGTTTTCCAACAACATTATCACCGTCGACAAGGGCGATTTCGGGAATCTCGGGCCAAACAAAACACTGCCTTTCGTTGCGATATCGTTTCAGAAACTTGACATGAAGCTCTTCGGTCGCGAGCATCTGGGCATCAACCTGTCCAACGAAATGTTTCGTGCGAAGCCTGTCTGTTTTGAACTTGACAAGAACGTAATCCCCGCTGTCATATTCAGAGTAGTCCAGCGGAATAACTCCAGAGAATTTCGATGTCGCATCGCTATGATCCAAAGGCTCATTTTGATTTGCATCAGAAACTGGCGGCGAGCGTTCTGATTCCTCGGGTTCCGTCAAGTCAGAGACTGTAGACAAATCGTCATCCATCGATTCATCATCCGATGAATTCAATTGCGATGTTAATGGCGATTGCAAGTCTTCAATGCTCACACTTCTGCCTGCTGCGACACTCACTTTCTTCCGTGTCTGGCGCACAGTCTTGACAGATTTGAATCTCATGGAGCGGAGAAACTCAACCAGACTGTCATTGATTGGTGCTTCAGCTGCGTCAAGAGCTCTCACCTCAGGTGGAAGGGATCGCAGAACGACGTCACGATTTACGGGGTACAAACCGCATTTCTCAAAACCGGATACCAAGTTCCGTTTGCCTCGATCACCTTCATTCAGTTCCGCCATGACAAGAGTCAGCAGAGATGAGAGTTGGTTTTTGGGTATTGTCGGGAGATTTCTTCCAGCGCCATACTTCCAGTTCGTAAGCACACGACGCCATATTCGCTTGAGAGGTCCGAAATATGCCACGTCCAATGGCTGGAGCATGTGAGTCGAGTTGGGGGGCAGGAAAACGAACTTTATGTCGTGGGTTTTGCAGAGGTTGAGAATTCTGACTGACATGTGTGCTGAAAGGTTATCTCCAATAAGGACTTTGGTGCCCGTTTTCTTTCTAACTTCACCGAGGAACACAGACTCAAACCAATCTTCAAATGTGACGTTGTCAATCCATCCACTGTTGGTTCTATTGAATCGGCAGTTTTGTGGGCCCCCTTCGCACCACGAACTCCATATATGCTGGGATTTGTACACAACATACAGTGGAAGCAAGTGGCCAGTAGCACTTCCACAAAACATAACAGAGAAGGACGCTTTAGTAGTGTTCATGATCCGTTCGGGATACTTGTATCCCCTCTTGACCAGACATTTCTTTATCCCCGGCGAATCAGAGAAATTAGTCTCATCATAATTGTAGATATTCTCGGGGGGAATACCCTCAAGCGTCTCAGAGATATTGTCGAAATAATTGTGAACAATCCTGGGCGAAACCTGAGCTCTCACTCTCTTGATATTTGCCGTGAAGCGGTTTGAGAGCCGATGACTGTTTCTCTTTAGAAATGACTCAGCCCAGTCGGGTCCAGGCATGTTTCCCCTGAATCGTCTTACATTCAACCCAGTGGAATCAAGGTGCCACTTGATAAATAAGCGAATGTCCAATGTGTCAAGGGGATAGCCCCAGCTCGCGCAAGTAATCAACTTCTCGACTAACACGTCTTCCATATTAGCAGATAGGGAGGTTTGACCACCGGATGCTCTCAATTGCTTACTTTTCAACGCACGGCTGAGCTTCGACTTGTCGATGTTGTTCCTTGTAGCAGATTCTCGAATCGACATGCCATGATCCCTGACATCACTAATTGCTCGCTCCACAGTGTTCTTGTCATAATTGCGACGCTTCGATCCACCGAGCTTCCTTTTGTAACACCGCGGCATCTTCCTTCTGAAAGACAGAAACGTTCATGCGATGACTTGTTTACGCGATGAATGATTACGCAATGACGGCTGGAAGTGTGTTATCAATACCGAGAGAATAAGAGTGACCTTCATACAAGTCTAAACAACAACAATTAGCCACCTCTGATACCTTGAAGAGCAGGGATAAAGGCGAAAAAAATTTTGGGGTGAGTTGAGACATTTATTTTCGGGGTGAGTTGAGACACGAAAAGTCACTTTCTTTCAAAAAAATAGCAATTTGACTAATACAGACAATATTTGACTACGAATCCACTTCTACAGTTTATATTGATCGTTTGGTCACCAATATGGCCCCTAGAAATACCCTAGGTACATTTCTTTTCAACTTACCACACAAAACTTTGAAACCATCCGTTTTTGCGAAAAAAATGGCGATTTAGTTGAATTCAAATTTTTTGACATTTCAAACAAAATTTGTGCAATCTAACCCATGTAACTTTAATCGCTAGTGTTTCTAGTGCCAGATTAACTGCTGAAGTCTTAAGTTTGATCAAAAGTCTCGGAATTATTCACCATCAAATAGAGCCAATTGACACTGTCTCAACTCACCCCGT
>CAJQUW010001486.1:0-91800 GCA_907163375.1 Prostheceraeus crozeri | reverse complement strand
GAACAGTTAGATGCTGTTAAAAGACAATTAGATGTTCTTAAAATTAAGTTAAATGCTCTTAAAACGGCGTTGAAGATGAATCAGGAGAAAATGCAAGTTAATAGAAAAGAAATTAAAGTACATCACACGCTGCTTGACGCAATAGATAAAGTGCAACAGTCAATTAATAAAGTTATCTCGAAGTTGTTGTCCATTCACAAACGTAAATCTTGATCATAAACGTAAATCTTGATCATAAACGTAAATCTCAGCGCAAATATTAAACGGACCAAAGGTCCTCAGGTTACTAACCAATCGTAAATATTTTTCCCAAAAGTCAAATTTATTCCTAAAAAATGCCTATAATCTATAAACACAATCTTAAACATTTTGCTTCAAATCAAAGAATTGCTCATGAACCACGTATGAATCCTGTTTATCATTATGATAATAGAGAAACAGTCGGAACAGAAAAGTTCCTAGGCACCGCAGGTGCCGTTCACACGGAAGGAGCTGGCATCTTCTCTGGTATTGGAAGTATCGTTAACTTAATTAAAAATAATAAAGATTTGATTACATCTGCTGCAAAAGGAGCAGCTGCTATAGGTAGTACAGCTAGTGCAATATCAAATGCTGTCAAGTCTCAAAACGAATTAAAACAACTAGAAGCTATTCGTAAACTTAGGAATGATTCCGAAGAACTAAAAAATTTAAAAAAACTTTCAGAGGAAACAAAAAACAAAATTGCTAACATAGCTGTTGGGGAAACCTTGAGGAGCGGAGCTCCGTCTGATAGTAAAAAGGGGAAGAAAACAGGCGTAGCCATAAAACGTTCAATTGAAGAAATAAGAGGTAATGGCGTGAGCAGCAACCTTCGGTTTAACCAGCAAAGCTGTAGCGGAGCTGGTCTAGCAAAATTCTAAAATTATATTTTAGTAAACTTTTTTAGTAATTTTTTTAGTAAAATTTTTCTGTGTATGAGAAAAACAAAAAAGTCAAATTATTTTTTATAAAAATGTCTTCGCTTATCGAAAATAAATTTAGATTAGACGATCCTCCGTTCGTCAGTAATAATCAAAAAAGAATGACTATATAAGAATTGCCATGAATCCCGGATCTTCCAGTAGAGTAAATACTGGAGGTGATTTAATTTTTGAAGTTGATAATCAGCAGAGTTATATATATTTACCTGATTCGTTTTTACATTGTGAATATTCTTTATATAGTGATGCTAATTTTACAACACCATTACCAGAAACCGATAATATTGCATTAGAGAATATTTTTTCTCCAAGATTATTTACACAAATTCGTTTAGATGTTGCAACTCAAAATATAGAAACAATAAGTGATTCTCCAGGTGTAATTGATACAATGCTTAGATTTATAACAATTGGTGAAAATAATAAAAAGTATGAAATCGAAGGTTGGTTTCCTGATACTAATGATAATTGTATAATTGTATAATTGTATAATAATGGTATAATTGTTGATGATTTAACTCACGCTGGAACAGATGCAGCAGGAATTGCGAAAGATGTAGAAAATATTGCAAAACATTTAAATAAAACAAACAATAGTGCATATAAAGAAAGACGTGAATTTAACAAGAAAAGTAAACAGACAGTTAATTGGTCATTGTCTCCATTATTTGGATATTTAGATTATGATAAAATATCATATCAATTAAAATTTAAATTAATAATTCATCGTACAGCAAATAATGAATTAATCTTTTTTGGTAAAACTGGGAAAAAAGCATATTTAAAAATTGATAGACTTGAATGGTGGATTAGGCATATTACTCCTAGTTTAGAGGTTGAAACAGCCATTGCGAAAAGATTGAATACTAACAAACCAATTCCAGTAAATTTTCTAAAGCGTACTGCTAGTTCAGTAACTTTTTCCGAACAAAGATTTAACTGGCATTTTACTAGAACTGCGAATACTCCAAGATATTTATTACTAACATTTCAAAGAAATAATTCTCCAAGTTTTGATAAGAACAACAATCTTTTTCATATTAATACAATTCGAAGTTTACAAGTTTCATTAAATCAAACCCGTTATCCAATTGATCCATTAAGATTCGATGATACCAATAATCAATTTATGGAAGGATATGATTCTTATCGAAATCTTTGTATAGAATTTGGAGTTGAACCACAATTAACTCCTGGAGATTGGAGACATTTATATCCTGTTTTCTGTTTCGATTTAAGTGCACAATCTGAAGATATTATCAAGACTGGTTGTGATGTAACAATTAATATTGAAAAGAAAGATTCCACAACTTCATTGATGGCTTCTGGTTTATTGCTAGAAGATGTAAAATATTCTATTGAAATTCTTAATGGAAAGATGGTTAGGATCGGTTAATAACCTGAGGACCTTTGGTCCGATAGGCTAAAGCCCAAGACTTCGTCGATTAATTAATTTTTTTTGATAACTTAAAATTTTTTTTAGTAAATAGTAATAAAATTTTTTAATAACTAGAATAGATTGAAAATTCTTAACTTAAAAATTTTTCGTAACTAGAATAGATTTAAAATTCCTAACTTAAAATTTTTTCATGACTAGAATAGATCAAAATTCCTAATTTAAAATTTATTCATAACTAGAATAGATCAAAATTCTTAACTTAAAATTTTCGTAACTTAAAATTTTTTTATTAAAAATGTCGCAAGCGAAAAGTAATAATAAAACTGTTGAATTAAAATTACGTAATATTGTTGACAAAAATACCCCTAAAACTATTACGATTAACAAAAAAAAGTATTACATAAGTAAACCAATGATAGAGAATATTCAATTACAAGAAGAAAAGAATGGTGGAATTCTCCCATTAATTCCACTAATAATAGGAGGCATAGCTGCAGCAGGAAGTGTTGCAGGTGGGACAGCTGGTATTATCCAAGCAGTAAATAAAAATAAATCAGAGAAGGCAGCATTAGAAGAACAAAAACGTCATAATAGAGAGTTAGAGAAAAATGCTAGGGGTGACGGAATAGTAGATAATTTTATTAGTAAATTAAAATTAGTTGATGAAGGAAAACGAGTTCTTAAAAATATTCTCCACAATGTTGATGATTTAATTGAAATTAAAGAAACTAAAGATGGTTCTGGAATATATCTAAGTCCTAGTATGATAAGGTAATAACCTCAGGACCTTTGGTCCGATCGGCTAAAGCCTCTGAACAAAGTTCTATCCGGTAAAACTTTTATTTTATCTTTTAAAATGAATTCTACAAATTCCGAAAATTTAATTAAATTAAAAATTGCTAATTTAGATTTATTAAATTATCTATTAAACAAAAATAAAAACTCAAATTGTAAAATTTATGAAGGTAACGACATACAAAAAACATTAGAAAACTTTCCTGGATTTATTTGGAGTAAATTCTCGAAAGAAAAACATCTTCCTGGTCATTCATATACCGGTCCAGGAACTCGATTAGATATAAGACTAGATGAGAATAATAATCCGAAACCAGGTGAAGAACCAATAAATAGAGTAGATGCCGCCGCTTATAGACATGATTTAGCTTATCGAAATCATGATCTAAGTTCTCGACATGCAGCTGATACGAAGATGATTCAAGAATTAGATAGTATTCAAAATCCAACATTTAGAGAAAAAATTGAAAGAATGTTTGTTAAGAAAGCTTTACAAGCTAAAATATTATTCGGTCAGGGTTTAAATGAAACGACAGCAAAGCTGTCTGAGAGCAGCGCTCGAACCTAGGCGTCCGAAATCCACAAGGAATACAGAAGGCCTAAATATTTATTGAAAGTAAAAGTATTTAATAAAGATGATATTTGGAGTGCTGATCTTATTCATATGCCGAATGAAAAAGATTATAAATACGCATTGACCGTTATAGATTTATATACACGATACGCTTGGGTAAAGCCTTTAAAAAATAAAAGTGGTCTATCAGTTAAATATGCGTTTGAAGAAATCTTAGAAGAAAGTAAGAGAAAGCCAAAAAAATTGTTTGTTGATAAAGGGTCGGAATTTTATAACAGAAATGTTCAGCCACTATTTGAAACTGTTTATTCAACTGAAAATGCAGGGAAGGCCGTAGTGATAGAAAGATTCAATCGGACGTTAAAAAATAAATTATTCAAGAAATTTACTGAGCAAAGAAATCAGAAATGGTTGAAGATATTGCCAGGAATTGTAGAGCAGTACAATAATAAAGTTCATTCAGGTATTGAAGAAACTCCAAAGAATGCTTCTGACGACCCTGATTTGATAAGAAAAAAAATATTCGAGAATAATAATTTGAATGAGAGTAATCCGAATTTGCAGAAACTTAAGCCGAAATTTAAAATTGGAGATAGAGTTAGAATATTTAAATATAAGAATAAATTTGAAAAAGGCTTTGTTGGCTATTGGACTAAAGAAATATTTCAAGTTTGCAAAATAAATCAAACTTATCCGATTACTTACGAAATCAAAGATTTAGATGACGAAAACATCAGAGGCCGATTTTATCAAAATGAATTACAACGAACTGATTTTTAATTATCATTATCATTATTATTCAATTCTAACATAATATCTAGAAATGGTACTCCTTCCTGTAATTTCAATAAAACATAAAGACACAATTGCCCACAGTAAGTAGTTCCTGGTTTTTGAATTTGAAATGCATTATAAATACCATTTCCAAGTATTTCTCTTACTTCATTCGTAGGTGGAAGTCCGTATGAGTCAAAATAATAATTAGAACAGTTTATATTTCTTTGTCCTGCTGACCAATGTACACCTTTTTCATCTGACGTATAAAGATTTGTTATGAAATTTACAGTTGGCTTATTTTTTAGGAATTGCAATTCGTCTCTCATTAGAACATGAAAATTCTTTATTCCCAATTGATTTGCGATTTTCTTTAGGTCGAAATTTGTCGTGGTTTGCGTTCCATATAATTTAAAAAACTCCTTTATGTTGCTGATTTTATAATAAAAAAATTTCTTAAGGGACCCCTAGAAGACAGAAGGGAGGGGGTATTGATTTAAAACTGTTCTCTAATGATGACTTTCCTTACTACTTATTCGATTTTGAAATGATTATATTATAATTATTCTAATCTATATTGTTTTATATATTTCCATTTTCTTCATGAACTTCATTTGTAAAATATGTTTCATCGTTAAAATGATTGTTTAAAATTGCCATAACGACTAACCCGCATATCGGCGTTTATGCGTTCTGAATTCACAAGAAGAATTTTATTGTCATTTGCTTTTATTGTCAATGCACTCTTATGTGCTTAATCTATTCATGTCTTCACAATGGGAAGTACTTTACTACCCGTATGTGTTTGGCAAACGCTAAATGAATTTTGCAAATCGATTTCTAAAACTGAATTTGAAAACAGACTTTGAAAATAGATTTTGAAAACAGATTCTGAAAATAATTTACGTAGGGGTAAATTGAAATGTCAAAACTTTTACGCACGCGTAAGTTGAAATGTCAAAAGTTTACCGATGGGTAAATTGAAATGACAAGAGATAGCACGATAATTTTAGGGGAAAGCTGCTAGATGTTTCTCTCTCTTCAATTATCAGCCAGTGTACGGGTTCATTGAATAATTTTGAGTTTATGAGTTACAATGATCTTCTAGTTCACAAAATTAGTACTTTAAATAATGTTGAGCATACAATAACGAAGAATGTCTAAGTAATAATTGCGTCTTCTTAATTTATCATAATGCTCTAATCTTAATAATAATTGAGAACCATTTCACCTGTTTTTAATTGAGATAACGAAGGATATATTCTTGCGGTTTCATCCACTTTTGTTTCTTCCATTTTTTAAAGAAATATTATTAGTCACATGTTATATTTTAAAAACCTGAAAGATGGATAAAATTCATGAATTTGAAATTCTCAACTTTTATGATTTTTCGGTGTCCTGGAACGGTCATGATTTAAGCGAGAAAATTGTAATTCTCAAATTTTGAGATTCTTAACTTTTATGATTTTCGGTGTTCTGGAACGGTCATGATTTTAAGGGTGAAAATTGTAATTCTCAAATTTGAGATTTTGAAAAATTTGAAAATTGGGTATTTTTAAAAACGCTTAAATTTTCGCCCTTCTGCCTTCGGCCACGTGAAATTTGAAGTCTACCTAAATTTTTGAAATTTTTGAAATTTTGATTTTTTGAAAAAACCCGCAAAAGTGTGACATCCGGCGCAAGCGAAGCGCAGCAAAGCGAAGCGAAGCGTCGCGCCGGATGTCACACTATATACTACTGAGATGCATGAAACATGTACGATGCGAAAGTAGATTGAACGGCTAAATACTTTAGATATGAAGCATGTAGATTATCAAGATATTTTGATCTATTACATATTTCGAAAATATTTAGGTTCTTTTCAATCTTTACCAGAGATTTACCATATTCTAATCTCTACCAGAGGATATTTTCTACACTGTAAACCGTTGACTGACAATTGACAGACGTTTATCCTACAAAATCTATTTTGTCGGTCATTGTTAGTTCTTGTAGGATGATTACCACTGAACACCTACAATATCTGATAAAAAGCGACAAAATGAATAGCAATGAATCATAGAGTAAATTTTTTCAGAAATGTAGGCAATTAATTAAATTACTATGTCAAAATAAATCATGGTTTAGACACACAATAATACAGATTGCCTAAAAGTCAAGCAATCGCTATTAAATAAAATCAGTCAATATTGAACAGTTTTTCTTTAGTTAATTTGCATACAAAGCATCTTTTTCGATGTCGGTGGAGAACCTACAAATTCGTCGGATATCGCAGGATATTGGAGGTGACAATTGTCGGTTGATTTTGTCAGTAATTTTGTAGGATAATTGTCGGTCTACGGTTAAAGTGTACGAAAGACCAACAAAATCAAACGAAACAAGCAAAACGAAGGTCAGCTGGCATTGCAAGAAAATTTTCAAGATGAATAACACCTGACTGTGTGCATCCATCACCCGTTTCAGTGATACTGACTCAATAATTTTCATTGAATGATAAGAATGCGAATATAATTGTTAACTATATTTGAGATTGTCAAATCTATCATGGGTCAAACTGGTCAACGAAGTCTGACCCAGGACCCACCTGACCCACTAACTTTTCGGAAAAACATGACCCACGACGTACGTGACCCACGCGATTTTGTGACCCACCTGACCCACCTGACCCATGACCCACGACCCACTTCCAACTCTTTGTACGTGTCCTCAACAAATATATCGGACACTACGCCAAAAGTTAGAAGCTCATAGACATTCTTTTGTTCATCACAGTTAGTTTCCAACTATCTCACACGAGTTTGCAGTCTTTATATCTTCCAATGTGGTTGCTCATGAATGCTGTGTGGACTGTGTGCTTTGGTGTGCTTATACTTCACATGTTCATCAACACATGGAGAATTTGTATCAGTATCATCAACGCTTCATAATAAAGCTTAACTTTCAAGCTAACAATTAGCAAACTCCAAAATGAAGTGTATCATTTTGCTCCAGATCTTCCACATTGCATGAAATTATACCCCTATTGTAAAGCAAGATTCACGTTATCCCAAACGGTGTCTGTGTGATAATTAAAAATGCTAACAAATTAGCGCAAGCTTTTGGTGGCAAAGGAATGTTCAAAAATCCGCGGATGGAACTCGCATTGCTACGATTGCTATAATCGAAATAATGATGAAATCAAGAGTTTTAGACCCATTGGTACGTAGCTGCCTCGGCAGTGGAAGCGCTCAAATTATAGGGCCCATCAAAAATCAAAACTTTTAAAATTTTCCAATATTTTCCATAATTTTCCACGGAAAATTCATCACTACGCGTAATTCACGCGCAAACCACGCGTAGTTACACATGACCCTCAACATCCATGGCTATGCGGGACATTGCTGCAACATCTGTTATATATTTGGCAGTCCTGTTGTATATAGACTTTGCGTCTCATGTGTCTGCATGTATCAGAGGCTAAACAATGTGATAGGACCTCAATTTCATGCTCAGGGAAGACAGAACATGCTTAGCGGTTCATCCGTGGTTCAAGCGGACGACGCGCAAACTATAAACGCTCGCCCGCGCGTATTCATAAACATTCCCCATGTTTTAACAGCATCAGATCAAGTAATTTCTGACTGTTAGTGCAGCGCGTATGTACGCAGGTCGAAGAATACAATGTCCTTAACCACGGATGTTTGGGGTGTTCCGTATTACGCGTGAATTACGCGTGGCATGTCACCTAGTGTAGTATATAAATTGGCAATTTTGACTTTTTTAAAAGTGCTCAAATAATTTTTTGGACAGCAGGAGCGCAATCTTCGCAAAAAACTGAATCTTTTCATATAATAATTTTCACTGTATATACAAATACTTTTTTGAGTCGACACCTATTCTATGGTCGACACTCTACCTATATATCCCTACCAAAGATAATTAATTGTCTATAATACTAAATATCTTTGATCCCTACTCTATGACTGTAATCGGATTAATTATGTAATCCGATGTCTATGGTTAAGACAATGGTTACGACACTTGAAAGGACTTCCTAGGATCATGGGCATGTTCTGAAAATTTTGCTGTAGTGATCGTTAATTAGCGACAATTAGGGATCTGGTCCATCACAGCACCACAAACTCAAACAAGGGCAAAATCGGAAATCTGTGCTAAAACTCATATATTAAGACCTAGCCATGGAGAAGGGTTGAAGCCATAGATTAGGGAGCTTTTCTGCTTACGAACTACTGCTAAAGGAGTTCTACTAATCCACTCCATGCTTGAAGCTGAAGGTTGTTTTTGGTTGTTTTCTACAAATTTTGCATCAACTTTCTTCCCATTTGATTTTGCGAAATGCCACCTACTCTTGACAGTGATGCAGAGGTTGTAGTAAATCCGACCATATTAAGCACCAAAATCGATTTTCACCAGCCCCGACCAACCCCTCTAACTATGCTTAATGAACATTTCTCTTGATAAATCATTTCTGTCATCCCTAATAAAGCCCACGACATCAATAAAACACTTCCGACCACACTTTAACCCTCCGACCCATGTTAAAGGCGTTGGTCGGGGCTGGTCGGATTGATGATCGGACTGGAATCGAAATCGGTCTTTTCGGAAGTGTTAGAGCGTGGTCAGAGATGGTTAACTAATGTCGTGTGCTTGATTAAGAATGAAAGAAATGATCTATAAAGAAATGTGCACCATCCACAGTTTATGAGCTTGGTCGGGTTTTTGGTGCTTTGGTCGGATTTTACTACGACCCGTGATGCAGGGCTATAAATTAACCCTCTTATAAATCACCAAGTAACCGCACAAAATTTATATTCTTTTGCAACCTAATAGACTTTCTTTCAATTTTTGGCCGTTAATACCTTGTGATGGGGTGTAAACCCACCACTCCCGTGCAAATGGAGGGGGATGGACTCTCAAGGAGGCCGTCAGGGGCTCTTATTGAAATGCATGAGGACCAAAGTGAAAATTACTAAACTACACCGCACCCCAAAAAATCATATAAGGGGGCATTTTCAGGTCAATTAACCGTTGTAAATGGAAAGTACGTGCTAAATTACCCACTTTAACACAGGGACAGGAACAGTTGCACCCGGGAAAATTAATACATTGTACCGATAGTAGTAGACCCGTCTGCTGTTGGGGGCCAATCGCCCGCTCCCAGTGGAGGATGAACTCCGTACATCTGACGGTGACAACAGGTCCAATGGTGCGAGTGTTGTGTGTATGAGTGTGCTAGTGAGGAGCTGTATTGTATTTTGCGCTTGTGATGTAAAGAGGGGACGCAGGGGTTATCATGCCTTGTCTACGCCTGGAGCGCCTACATCGAATAGTGAAAGTGCTGGAAGCCGAAGTAGCGTACAATATGCAGGGTGTAATACGACCTGGAGAACAGGGAAAACAGGTAAAAGTCAGGGAAATTTGAAAATCTTAAGTTGAAGGATAAATTTATTGAAATAAATTCAGAATGAACATGTGAATTAAATGATGAAAATGACATTTTTTTGATAGAAAATTAAATTTCGGTTTTCCTTTTGAAAGATGCGATGAATTGACCGAAGTTACCGTATATTTTATCACTACTCCGACCAGCGATTTAATATCAGTTCTTGAAAATGGTGGCATCATATTACAGCTTCAACATATATTTTGGTGTGTATGATGGATTCTAGATGTTCGTAAGATGTAGGTAGGCATGCTACAAATAATATGAATCTGAAAATCAATGTTGCTTGTTTTTAAAACACGTTTTTAGAACAGGTTTTTCAATTTGAAATAATGTTTTGTTTTGAAAATTTCTCATCACGAGGGTTTCTGAAGACATTTGATCCAACTTTCGATAAAACGAAGAGGACTTTATTCAGCTTCAATCACCTCTTCAAGGTAGACTGAAGAGGTATTCATTCACGTTCTCAGTCATTGTTGCACCATCAAAAACTGGGACTTAATCGACATCAAGCGAGGAGCAAGAGTAAGTATTCCCCCTGTCAATCAAGTTTCGGTCATTTAAATGTAGACATATTTCAATCTGCAAATGCAGTAAACCGGTACTATGTTAAAATCATCAATTTGAACAGTCCAGCCTGTATAATGACCCAGATTCCCAATTTTTTGATGACAATGATGGTTGACATATACGGAGATCGAGAAGGACATCATATTCCTATGTCAGTGCATGGTAATATCATCGGATACAATTCTGGGAGAAATGTTGGGCAAAAAATATATATATTTTACAAAACAAATGATTTCCGGACTAATTTCAAGGTCTTTAATTGCCTCATCTTCAGCGGTACAAATAGTTTTGACAAGTACAATTAGAGGTGGGCTATAAAATCGAAGTATTTCAAATTGCTTTCAACACCAGCCTACTTTGCTTTTCCATTTACATTTTGCTTGATCCTGCCAAATGACACGGTCGCATGAAATTGGTTTGTAACTCAGTTGGGAGTGTGTCAAGTCAAGATGACCTGGGGTCGTAGGTTCTAGTCCTAGCAGCCGTATATCTTTTGCATCATTTGCAAACTTGATCTATCGTATATTTCATTTCATTATTATTGTTTATTATTTAATAAAACACAACCTGTGATGATCGTGACCTACGCTCATGGGTGCATAAATGTATAGTGAATCCACAATTAGTGACAACAGATCCATCTAAACACCCAAATGACACGAAAATAAGGTGGGGATGTGACTAAAGCCAATGTCTATTCATTTGCATAAGTAAATCTTTTATCTAATGTTATTGTTTGAAAAATTCAAAAAAACACGAAAGCATGTTCTTTATCCTACTGATGACATTCAATGTTGTTGATTAAAAACTGCATGCATGTATCTTAGTGTTTCAACCTTTCGTTTTTACAACCCCGTGCCTGATGGAAATGACTTAGTTGTGCTAGGTTGCTATAGTATCTATGAAGCAGTGGATATACAATCTCTTATTTTCAATATCAGCTCTACTTTGTGATTTAAAGAAATTAACCAACATGCTGGATTCACGAACGGTTCTAGAATGCGTTTCAGGGTT
The DNA here is from genome assembly GCA_907163375.1 of Prostheceraeus crozeri. Lineage (NCBI taxonomy): Eukaryota > Metazoa > Platyhelminthes > Polycladida > Euryleptidae > Prostheceraeus > Prostheceraeus crozeri. Next base: position 80,269 of record CAJQUW010001486.1, on the reverse strand, counting down.
TCATAATTGTGATTTTTTTCGCATATTGTTTTACGGACCTCGTTTGAACATCACAGAGACAATGCACAACTTAGCATAGGCACTACACCATATTGACTATGTATTATATTAATATTGTTTTACTTCTTCTTTGAAGTATTTATAAAAGAAAACGTCGCTGAAATCGGGCAGTATGTAACCCGTTTTACTTCTTCTTTGGTAATTCTGCCGGTTGGCAGGTCCGCAACATGGTTGCACTTATCGCTTTAGCGCACGTTCCTTGAACTCATGATAATAGATTTTCGTGATGGAGTCTGTCAGCATAGCTCTCTTCCTTTCTTCTTTCGCCTTCCATTCTTCCCTCGATCACCAATCTGAACATCTTGCTATGTCGGATGTTATGCGCAGACCATTCCTCTTCCTGTGGTAGATTGATTTCATTAAATGCCTTTCTTCTTTCACCCTCTCCAAGACCGCTTCGTTAGTAACCCTGTCTGTCCACTTGACTTTCATGATACGTATCCAGCATCACATCTCAAAAGCCTCTAGTTTTATTATATGAGCCTTCTTCAGCGTCCATGCCTCGCAGGCGTATAAGAGCACGCTCCACACCAGTGTCTTCACAAGCCTTTTCCTCATAGAGAGGTCTATAGTTCTGGTGACTAGCTCCCTTCTTGCCATAAATGAGCTTTTTGCCATCCCGATCCTCGAAGATATCTTCTTTGAGCATCTTCCATCTTCAGAGAGCATAGTGCCCAAGTATTTGAAGCTTGACAGTTGCTCGAGCTCTTTTCCATTGATCGAAATGTGTGTGCATGATGGCGTCTTCGATATTTTCATTACTTTAGTTTTCTTAATGTTGATTCGCATTCGAAAGCGCTCGCATGCGTTCTTCATACTCGATATCATTTCTTGTAAACCTTCTTCTGTACTGGCAATCATCGCCTGGTCGTCTGCATATCTCACCGCCTGAAGGGTACAGCACCTGACACATCCTTCAATGTCCTCAAGAACCTCCTTCACCATCTGCTCCGCATAGACGTTAAGCAAGATAGGCGAAAGCGGGCATCCTTGTCTCACTCCTCGCCATTTACGTGGACAATTGCTCCCTTGTTCATGTATAGCTCAGATATCAGTCGCCGATCCCTCCTATCAACTCCGATTTTCTTAAGAATGTCCAAAAGTTTGTCCCACCTGACCATATCGAAAGCTTTTTCGAAATCCATGAAGCAGACAAATACTTCCTGCTCGTGCTCCAAATTCCTCTCGCCAATCAACCTCATCACTGCAATAGCATCACTTGCTCCCCGATATATTCGACCCACCGCATCTTGACATCCTCATGTTCTGTTAATAACATGCCCGTTCCACTGAGTATTCCTTTCTGAGCTGCCTTCATCACTCCAGAAGTCCGTTTGGTCCTTCCACCTGACTTCACACAGGCCTTATAAGATCAGATTGTACCGCTTCATTTCTCTCTTTACGTTCTCGAACTTTTCCGGCTGAAGCATTATTGTCACGTTCCATACACCAATCTTCTTCGCATTCCTTTCATTTCGCACGGGATTTCGCTTGATGAACGACTGTGACGTTCGGTTCAATCACGCACGGCTGTCCCCCTACGGGATGCAGTCTCACCATCATTGTTGGTGACACTGTTCAACGTCGATGAATCGATATATACTTGTTTGTGACATCATGTTGAAACTCGGGTCCTTCACAAGAAGGATGAAGGGTACCCTAGCGGCGTAGCGTGCTGGTCGTATTCTCGTCCTCCTCGTTTAGTCAACTGTACATCACGGCATCTCGTCCTTCCCTTCGTTTTACGTCTTTTTCACTAACTGAAATTAACATCATTCGAATCATCAAGAAATTCTCTGTCTTCTGGTGTAACTTTGATGATCGTTTTAAGATCGTCATTCGACTTTTTGCTGTTTTTTATTCAATTGCTGTGTGCTTTGCAACTTCGCCTCCATGTTGCTTTCTCGACCGCTATTTTCCCTACTTGTCGATCTGGTATTATGTCATCGCCTGTAAGACTGCAATACACGCGGGCCGACATCCTCAATCTTCGACAGCCCTACACTCTACCTCGCACACAAAGGCGTCGCTTGTGGTTCCACAACTTGTTGCGCAATCGCGATTCATCCTCTGCTGCCTCCTACGTCCCTTCCATCCTATCCCTTATCCAAACATCTCTTCCAAAGCCCTGTGATGCAAACTTCAATGCCCCCGCCGCTGCGAGAATCAAATTGCGTGAAGCCAAACGTCTCAGACCTCGTGCTCCCTCAATTCTTCTATTCAATGCCCGATCAATTTTCCCAAAGATTACCGATCTCAAGGTGAGAGTAGCAAAATTTGACCCTGACTTGGTCTGCGTCACTGAGTCCTGGCTTGACGCCTCCACAGACGATCTTTCCATTTCTCTGCCTGGGTACCGTGTGATCAGGCAGGATCGTGATTCCAACGGTGGTGGAGTGATTCTGTTCTATAAAGCAGCTTTCCTCGCGCCTGTTATCAGCAGTGTGAGACTTTCTGACATCAAATCAAATGTTATTTGTTGTAGGTTTGACGAACTCGACGCAACTGTTGTAGTTATTTATCACCCCTACTGGGGTAAGGTCCCTGCCCATGATGTTATGCTTGAACATCTGCAGAATTTTATAGATAGCTCTCAATCTAATCATTTTCTTAATGTTGGTGATGTAAATGATTTGAGGTTGCATTATGATCTCTGTCAACTAGTTACTGAACCTACCCGTAAAAACAATGTTCTTGACATCGTTATTACTAATCAGAAACATCTCTTTGCTCCCCCTATTTGTATTGCCCCTCTTGGGAGGTCTGATCACAAGGGTGTTTTTATTCAGAGCATTGTCCCGAAAACGGTTCTCACGACTAAAATTAAGGTTCGCAGTTGTACTCCTTCCACCTTTTCTCAATGTCGGTCCATCTTTAGATCTATTGATTGGGATCGCTCCATCTCTGATACTGATGACATTGACCTTCTTGTTGAAAATTTTCAATTGTTTCTACTCACCTGCTACGAAACATTTTCCCCGGAAAAAACTGTTCGCATGCGGTCAACTGATCCGCCATGGCTGACCCCCTCCCTCAAGGCTCTCTCTGATAGTCGAGATAAAGCCCTATCCCGTGGGAATACCCCCAAATTCATTCAGCTCCGGGAAAAGTTCATTAGTGAGTCCAATAAAGCTAGATTGAGATATCATTCGAACTTGTCTTCAACTTCTGTAGGCCTCACTGACAAGTGGAAGTCCATTAATTCCCAGCTTAATCGGACTCCTCCTCGCATCTGCTTAGATGAACCCTATGCTCTTCGGCTCAACAACCAGTTTTCTGAAGTTTTTCAGCAGCCCGACATGGATCACTTTGTGGATAATCGTCAACAATCTCCGCCTACCGAGTTCCCCTCTGTCTGTGATGAAGTTGTTTTCAGATTAATAAAGAACTCCAAGTCAAACTCCTGTGGACCCGATGGCATTCCTGGGTATTTCTTTCGGATGTTTGCCGACATTCTCTCCATCCCCCTCACCCTTATCTTCAATTTGTGTTTGAAGAATGCAATTTTCCCTAAACCCTGGAAATTAGCCCACATCGTTCCTATACCCAAGAAGGACAGCCAGGATCATCGCCCTATTTCTATATTACCATTTCCCAGTAAAATCCTGGAGAAACTGATTAAGAAACTTGTCCTCCTTCCATCCCTTAATCACGAGCTTGACTCCCGTCAATTCGGGTTCATTTCCAACGGCTTCGGTGGCTGTACAAACGCGCTTCTATCAATCCGTCTAACTATGCTTGAACATATGAGCCTCAAGTCGTCGAACATGGTCAACCTGCTTGCTGTTGACTTCCGGAAAGCCTTCGACACGATTAGCCATCAGGCTCTGCTAGAGACTCTTCTTCATAAATTTGACTGTAGTCCTTTTGTCATTCGCTTTGTTTGTAACTTTCTTTCAAACCGCATGCAGAGAGTTTCTACTAACGACATTCTGACTCCCTGGAAAGACGTGACCAGCGGCGTTCCTCAGGGATCCATCCTAGGCCCCTTGCTTTTCATCCTCATGATTGATGACCTTCCCCAACTCCCCGACACTCGTTTAGTTGCATACGCTGACGATATTACTTTACTTCATCTATGCGATCCTGACTCTGTTAATAGCTTTCAGTCTGTGGTTGATTCCTTTGTTTCCTGGTCAGAAGCCAAGAAGCTGTCTATTAATGTAAAGAAAACTAAATGCTTAACTGCTTGCCGTCTTTCTCACAGTCCCACACCTGTCCCCGTTTTCATCCATGGTTGTGCTGTTGAACGTGTGAATGTTTTGAAGATTTTGGGAGTGTTTTTCGAAAATGATCTTTCATGGAATTATCAATTTCCCTTTTTATTTAGAAAATGCTGCCGTGGACTTTCTCTTGTAAAAAGGATAAGGAGTAACTGTAGCGACCCGCAAACCATCTGGCAGGCCTATATGGCCTTTGTTTTCAGTCACGTTGCTTACTGCTGGCCATTTTTGTGCGATATGAAAGTTGCTAATTTACGTAGGTTAGAGAGGCTAGATCGTGTTGCCCGTCGATGGGCTGGTGTCTCGGACAAGCAACCTCTCGGCTGTATGCTTGAGAATATTTGTAGACGCCTCATTGTAAAAATTTCCAAATGTAAATATACTCATCCTCTCTCCCAATTTTTTATTGTACGCAACAATGTTTCGTGTGACATGCGACACCAACGTGCTCTTCTGCCTCAGAGGAGGAATCGAGCTTTCTACCGGAATTCTTTTGTTAAATTTTCTCATTTTTCTTGATGCCTGATGTACATGTTTCCGTTCCCTCCGTGTCATATACCGCTTTCGTATTGACCAATAAAGATTTTCCATTTCCATTTCCATCAGTGAGACCCCCAAACCTCTTCTGCCGGAGCTCAGTTTAATGTCATGCTTGGGATACGGAATGACTGCTAACTCTCTGCAAGCACAGATATTCGCAGCTGGCCTGCATATCTGCAGGTCAAACCCTTAGGAAGGGAAAAAAGAAAACAGAATAAGAGAAGATTATGAAGAAATGGATGGTCGTTGATTCGTTTGACGATTTGACAGGTCTTGTTTTCTTCCTGCTGGATGTCCAATCACCCTCCTCACGAGGCTAAGAATTCGTGGGTTAGCCGGTTTAGTCGCCGACCACTTGGATACATGTTAGCAGTAGCAGCTATCAGCTGACCTGACAGCCATGACATTACTATAATACCGAAATTAAAGAAACTTTGTTCCTTTGGTATTCTTTTGATCTGCACTACTTTTTAGTAAATCTGTGGTAGTCTCTATGATTGTCACGTATTTCTTGTGAGAAGATTCAAGACGTGCTTGTTTCAATCATGTTAATTCCATTTACAAATTTAAGTAAAAAATTATATTCAAGACTGATCTTGGAATATGTTAAGACACTTAAGACATCAAATTTCATCCGACAATTCGATTTTTTGATTGAAAATTTTCTGGCTTTTTCCGTTGTGTAATGCTTTCAGCTTTCCGTCAATTCAAACCTTATAAACAAAAACAAATTTTCCAATGAAGATATGACTGATTTTCTAATAAAAAAGGCATTTGCAAAATACATGTACATTTGTGCTCCTCTAGGCTTACACTGTAAACAATTATAGGATCGATATAAACAAAATTTGCACCGGATATCCGATAGTGGATAGTGAAAATCAACTATCTGGTGTGCGGTTGGTTGAATATCCGGTGCCGGATAGTTAATCTCAAGAAATGCAGCACAACGAGCAATTAATGATTTGATGCTTTCGTAAATCCTAGTCAAATAGAAAGCTGCAAATCATTACAAATCCATGTGATTGTGAAGTAAAAACAAGTACGGAGCTGATACATTCTGGATAGTCCCAATAACAACTGACCTATACCCACGCATGCATTTTTGAGTTACAGCCTATGCGAGTATATTAAACGTGTAATCCATTATTGTCACTACTAATTATATGCAATTCAGTTTTGCTCAAAATATTGTCATGCGGCTCGTCAACATGAAACTTTGGGCAATGAAAACGCAATTTTATTATGTTTAAAGTTCAAATAGGTATGGAAAACAATAAATTGAAGATGACGTAAAAATATTTCCATTGGTGTAAAAATATTTCCCCTCTTTGTAAGGTGCTCCTTCATTACAATGAAAGTAGAGAAAAATTCTAAACGTTCCGTTGACCTACATTTCTGTTAGATGTTCAGGCTTCAAGGAAATGTCAAGATTTCGATCATATTTTACAATGTATTAAAATCTTCTATTTCTAGATTCTATTTCATATTTATCGAATACATGAATTTTTGCGTGATAATGCACATAACACAAAATGTACATGCATGTACCGGGGCTTATCTCAGAATATAACAAGTAGCTCAAAGAGAATAATTGGGGCACAATTATTTTTGAAGTTTGATCTTCAGTTTTATCTCCATTGATGGATCATGCACACCCGTTGCAAGAAAGCAATAGGATGGAGCCCTGAATACTAAATCTTGCTTCAAATAGATAGATTCGGGGACCGCCAGCTGTCATACTTCCTTGCTGTTTCACGATTTGTGGACTTCTTCATCCTTCTTGCAAGATGACGGTTGATTGCAGCTTGCTATGTGAAATTTTGAGTTAACTTAACTTCATCTTCGTGATATCTCCCGGAGTACATCATATTAATAAAGATCTAAAATCATACAATATGTACTGGTACATTTGCATTAATTTCAACGTAGGACCATGAGAAATGATAAACGAATAAATAGTATGTATACCAGTATTTGCTAGCATGTGCATATATGGTATGTTTTCGTCGTCCCAGTGATTCAGATAATTGCAAGCTTTTCAAATGAGAAATCAGGGAGGGTTTTCCATTCCCAACATTTTCATACTCGTAGAAGACATGAATTGTCATCTGAGCAGCTCAATAAATGATAGTTTTTCACAATAATTTTGCAGTGATATATAGCTGCCAACGTTTATCGACGAAGTCTTCATTAACAACAGTAACCCAAGGTTTGTCGTTTGCAGTGCAGCGAGTGCAAGAAGTATGATGATTTGATCAACTGCGTCTTGAATTTGTGAGTGAAACTGGATACACTGATCAGTCAGAGAAATATGCACTTGCGTGTGAAACTGCAATTGCTATTCTGCATAATCATAGAAAACTTACATAGATTGGATTCTCGCATATCAAACACCTGACGAATTATAGAATGTCCCTTGGCCTTTGGATATTCTTGCCTAATTAGCTGCGAAAAGAGATGCTTGTAGTGTCTTCGAAGCATCAAATGGTGAGCATTCCATCACTTCATAACTATCACAAAGCTCTCCGGACAGGAGAATATAGTCTTACTCTGCATTCTCATGTGTTGGATTATTGTGCAAATTGAGGAGATTGAACGAATTACATAGATAACTCACATTACATCGATTAAGGGTACCACGTTCAAGTTTGAACAAGATTTTAAAAAATCATTTGACAGTTATCACGAGTAATGCAAGCAGATGAAATATAGGACATACAATGATATTCTCCTCCAGCTATTCCTCGAGAAATAAACACTTATTCCTATTGTCCGGGTTCTAACAAAGAATGTCCGGGTTTCGTTCAATTTTCACAAGTGCTGTCCCAAAGACATTTGCCTAGAATGCAAAAACGTCTCAGCTTATGATTTATGGGATTCTAGGCGTTCTAGGTGGCTGCTACTACAGAATATGAATTTCATGTTATCGTCTTGAAAAACCAATAAAAATGCCATTCAGGTCAGCTAGTACTCTCATTTTGGCATATGATATGACATCATAATTTCTAAAATGTGATAAAGATGTAATTGTGATGAATTAGTATCCTTTGTTTCCTGTACCGTTGCTGAAAAACTCATACTTGTACTCTTTTGTCTACACTTTATTTTTACTACTAGAGCATGGAACTTCTAAATTAAAAAAATGATATTTGATTATGTTTAAATCTAGTTTTATCAACGGTCAGTTAGAAATGATACAAACATTTATTGGAAAGAGAAAACGAAAATTCAGCGTCCTCTTTTATAAATAATTTCAGCTGTCATGCGAAGCTCTTTGATTTTATGCTGTCTGTATTGTTTATCCTACTGTCTACGTGAAATATTTTCAATATCATGTTGTTGAGCTAATCGGCTGTAAAAATCGTGAAATTGTTCATGTTGGCGGATATTGTGCGTCGACAGAAATAGCCAAAAGTGCGCTTTTTTATAAATAACTTCTTACTAAGAAATATTTGCGATGTGTTCTTCCAAGTTTTCCGTGGATGCAACATCTAGTACTCGTACTTTACTTTAGCTTCTGAGATACAATGACATACATGTATATTTCATGATCGATGACGATGACGTCAACACCGATATAATGTGTGAATGGTCGACAATGGAATGCTGATATTGTGGACTGTCAGTGTTGAACGATTATATTTTTGTTCTTAGGCCTACTTCTCGCCTGATGGAATAAAATTTTGTCCTTGACAACCGATACTCGAATGATAAATTGGCATTAAAACAGTGGTAGGCAAACTTTTAATAGCGGGCCAAATTAAGGATTTGATGAGCCTTGTGGGCAGCAAAATATCAGCTTCTATTATGACATACAGTTTTAAGATGCAAAGCTATGTACGAGTACGTGAATGTGAATTTTGTAAGTGCTCATATCTATAGAAATGTATGTTCTAAAATTTGTATTTTTGCAGCAAACCTACTCGTAGCTTCTTTCTTTTTTAGTAATGAATTTCTTCTGACAAATGTTAAATTGCCTGCTGCTTAATAACTACACAAATTTATTCATTAACGGTTAGCTGTGAGCATAAAATAATTGCTACGAATGTGTACTCGTATGTTTCTAACTAGAAGAGTTAACCTATTTTGTTTGTCCTTCGATTTTTTGAATAGTCTAGTTTAAGAGATATCATTGTCACCTTCAAATCATTGCCTAAATGCTCAAAGGAAATTGTGGATCGAAACAGATTTGATCCTTGCGATCTGCTTCTGATGTTCCGCGGCATCAGTGTCTCAAGGATAAAGTAAAAGTAAAGTGTGATCCAGTCGGGCCTTCTGCGTCCTGCGCCTTCTATCGGTCGATGGTAGCCAAATAGAAAGTGCTGGACGCCGAAGGCCCGTCTGGAGCACATTTTACTTTTAACTTTAAAATTTTAAATTTCGACAAAACTTTGGGGGGGGGGGTTTGCTTGATTTGATGTATGAAAGCCAAAAATGATCTCCCGTCGACTGGTCAATTATGTCTCGAGGATAAAGTTGATCGGATGTCTGTTTCAAATGTTAGAGCGATTTAAGTGAAAGGATTGCGATTTTTACCGTTGAGGCTAAAGTGCAGCACAATGGCAAGAAGACATAAATTGTCCCGGCATCGCAGTGTGCAACATTCAAACTCGTTTAGATTGATCGAGGGCACTTTTTGATGATTATCATCCATAAAATTTACAATGGGATAAGCAATCGGAAACGAAAAAACAAAACTTTGCAGGAAAGCCCCGTAGGCATAACCGTACAAGCCTCCTGTCATTCTTTCATAACTCTGGATAGGTGGCGTCTATACAAGCAGTATGTTTCTGTTCACTATATCGGCAAAAAGGTCCGTGTATTTCTGAAACTGAAAGAATGAAATTTTGCCGAAACATCATGTTTCAATTTTTCGTGAGGCAAAAAAGCAAAATGGCAATTCCCTTTAGTAGGCCTAACGTTTTACCATAAAAATGTAGGTATTCGACATTTTCTGTCCGCGTCAAGGCGTTTTTTGCCTCACGAATGTCAATTAACCTTCAGTTGTCAAGCCATCAACTATGTTTCAATTTAGCAATAAAATGGCCTATGGTGCTGTTATATCTAATTATACCCAAATGTTCAGTACACTGGCCGTGTCAGGGGATAAAAGTGGCCTGTGTAGGCGAAAATTTGGACATAATTAATTATCACGACAGCATCACCTTTATTATTACTGAATCTGAAATTATGAATTGTTGCTCGCGGTGTACATGAGTTAGAGTTAATTGACAAAAAAAACAGTTGATATTTTCGAATTATATGTGGTCTAAGTATCAAGGTGTCGATATTCCACTAAATTAGCTTTGAGTGATTGGTGAGCACCGGCTGTTTTCAAAATGGTGGAAATTCACAACTTTCTAGTTACTAAATTAGGTGTCATGTCTCCTCCCTTTTTCATTCAGAATATTTGAAAGTGACAAAAGAATGACAAATGTGAATTTTCACCGCAAAAGGGATTCATATCAGTAGCCTGGAAAAATCAAAAAAAAGAAATTCCAAATTTCTAGAAATGTCGAGTTAAGTTACTTTGCTAATCGGTGTGAGCGCAAATAACATTTACAGCTGATTTTTTTTCAAAAAATCCACAAAATACCTGTTATTTTTCATCAGCCTGTTATTATGCCCGCTATGCACGATGATTTAAAGAGAAACGTAGTTTGTGAAACAGGATTGAATGTTCTTGCATAGTTTCGTGTTGTCTTATTCCGTATGTATGCTCCATCGATAACCATAATTAACATGGGAAAATATTGATGGATTCGCATCTCAAAGTTTGAATTACGGAATACTCAATTAGCTGGCGCACATACCTGAATTTCGTATAGATCCTATATACACGAATTATGCACTCATTTTGAAAATGAAAAGATGCCTATTTTTATGGAAATATTTATCTGATTGTGCATAGGTAGCATGAAATTGCCATTGCATGTATGAGTAGTTATTTCACGGATACATGTACATTCTGATGTCAGATTTAGCCTTGCAGATCATTCTGTAATTTATGACATAGCGAATGGCGTTCTCAGCTACTGAAATTTGTTTTGAGCTCAGAAATGCAAGTGAAGTAGTAAATTCGCGTTTTTTGCTTTGAAAATTTCAAACTTAGCGGAAAATCATTTTTTGTAATTTTGATTTCTATGCTGCAAGTGTTCACGGGTTTATGCTGCCCTGTGCCTAAAAATGTTCAGAGCTCTCATCATCCACGGATTTGTCTGTTACAGCCAGTCATGGTCCTCGCACTATGTATCTTAGTTTTGCCACATACGTGTATGTTCTCGAGTTACTCGAAGCAGGTGGTTTTCTGGCGTCCACTTTCTATCCGTACATGCACAATGTCATGCCAGTGAGCATAGTTTTATTATTGCAGGTGCTCAGATGTCTCAATAAATGTCCACTTTCTTGCATTAACACATTAATGAAAAGTGTTTTTCACATATCCATCAAAAGAATGTGATATTTTGGATCCGCCAACGGTTCAAAATATCTAGACTTTCAGAAAACACTAATATTTCGAGGACACAGCTCTGTTTACTTGGTACCATCAACCAGAAGTATTGCAGATCGCTAGAGCTGGCGTTCATAAGAAATGCAGTACTGATCATTTTTTGATGCTATAGACTTAATAAGCCTGATTTACAGTCTTGCATATTATCTGGTGACATTTCGTCTACATTTTCCTATCATACCGCTTTTTCACCGACTAAGTAAAGCACTATTATTATTTCGATGTACAATAACCTATGGATGCAAGTCAATTTAAAAAGATATCGAGTCCAGTGATTCAATTTTTGAAGGAATGCATTCGGGATAAAGGTTATCTTTGCAGGGAATTTTACGGAGTGCCAATGTTATGCCACTTATGAAATGCCTCTCATGACTACCTGTAATACAGTATAGGGTTAATAAATTTCATGAAGAGTCTCCGGACCCTTATGGACTACACCTTACCTACGGGCCTGTCTAATGCTAAAATTTAGAACCAACTGATAATAAGTTCATCTGTCGTTCATACTTTCAGGTATAATGCCGTATCTATTTGTGAGTACACAAATACGCTTGGTGAGTATTCAATTTGCTCTGTAATTGTTAGAAGATTTGTGTCTCCAAAATTTCATTTACTGTGTAAATACATACAAATGAAATTTTTCATTTTTGGTGATCAAGCGATTCTAAGCATCTGCATTCTGCAGTCATGTAGAAATTAAATGAGAGTCAACATCGAAACTGCTCTTCTTATGCCAAGAAAGTTCTCACGAAAACACGGTTGTCACATATATTTTTACTCATGGATGCTTTAAGGTATCGAGACAAATGGATATAAATGCTTTTATAAAAGAATTTTAATGTTACAATAATTCGTTCGATTCAATTAAGCTTCAATTACACCCTCAATCGCCAGCCGGTTGATTTTCTCATCGGAGAAAATGTCAACATGCGATCCTAGAACACACAGTACCTATATCTTAGCCAAACTCTCTTTTATAGACCGACTCTACCGTCCATTGTCATTAATCAGTTCACCATCGCCTTGTCACCGTACCCATAGCGGTGGACAAGACCATGACCAGGTTGTCAGCATTTGCAAGTACAAATATCCACTATTGCTACCGATCCGTCACATGGTAACCTTTGCTATCGTCTGGGGCAGCCACTCGTAGCACCCAGTTCAAGAGAAGCACGAATAAGAATGGGGCAAGTTTATCATCTTGTAGAATTCCCGAACTTGTGCAGAACTCCTCAGTTATGCCGTTAGCAGTCAAACCACCTGGCTAAGGCCTACTTTACACTGGCAGTTCATGTACAGTACGGCAGATGATGAAAATGACCTCGTTATGACGTTGACCGTAATTTCTTCTGACACAAAAAATGACGTCAGTGCTGCAATGGCAGTTCAGGCGCAGTTCGGCGATTAGACCAAAGTTAATTTCTTTCAAGCCTGCTGCAATGATAGGGTCATCTGATTGGTTAATTTCCTTAATTTATTCTACTACATCCTGTCACAGCAACCTGACAGGTTATCGTCCATCATGTCAGCGCATCAGGAGTGTGTAATTGAGTCCGTGAGAAAGTTCCCATGCATTTATGCTGTCAGTGATAAGTCTTATCATGATAAGGTGGCAAAGGCAAGTGCAAGATTACAAGGTTACTGAAGAATGCAAGATAATGAAGATGAATTAAAAAATATGTGGAGCCTAATTTGGGATAGCTATAGTCGCTGTAAAAGGCGACTGTAAAGTTATTGCTTTACTGGCTTGGATAATTGTCGCATTTCGTTATTACAATACATTTAGGAGTAAAGAATTTTTCAGTTGTTGCTTGGAACATCAAGGTCTACAAATCCGCGTTGATTAGGCCTAAATTCTCTTTTGAGATATGTTGGCCTAATTTTAAAGAAACATTTTGTATGGTATTCAGATATCATTGTGGTTTAAGTTACTTTGTTTTTATTGTAGTGTAATGTAATAATAAAAATCTAATTTTTCTTTTAAGTATTTATTGTCTTATATATTTCATTAATTTTTTAAAACTATCAACAGAAATGCAGGCTACAGAAATGCTACAAAAACGTCGTTGGATAGATGTCGCAATTCGGTCAATCAATTTAATTTGACTCTATTCTTAATTCAACCCTTTTATTTTCATGCATTGTCAATTTTAGAAAGGGTGAAAGGTTCAATTTAGGAGCACATTGTGACTTACAAATAGCACGGCTTTTCTTTTATTCAAATGATTAACATGCTATTTAGTCTATACATAAATTCATCGCATCCAAACGTGAAGGTAATAATCGCATTGAAATAGCACGGCTTTTCTTTTATTCAAATGATTAACATGCTATTTAGTCTATACATAAATTCATCGCATCCAAACGTGAAGGTAATAATCGCATTGAAATAGCACGGCTTTTCTTTTATTCAAATGATTAACATGCTATTTAATCTATACATAAATTCATCGCATCCAAACGTAAAGGTAATAATCGCATTGAAATTCTATGTAGACTATATAAGTGCTTTCATTGATCAGATATTCTCAATAGTGTACCTGCGTAAATTTACTTGGCCTGCGTAAATAATGGAAATTTGCCGCGTAGGACCACAGCTCCTCGTGGTTTCAGTGTTCAAAATAACCCGAGCAGTAAAGGGATAATTGATTCTAAACCCATTCTTTGATTTGAATTATCAAAATCAAATTAAATTTTAGTTGTATTTTGCTATATGCTTCAAATTAGAAACAAACAATAAAATGGAAAAAACAGAGTAAACTTTCGAATCGCCTTGCTTTTCTCATCGTCTGTACAGTATAGGACTACTTCTTATGCATGTGTTTCTTTTTCAATTAGCATTCTCTCCACGCCTCATCAAAAGAACCTCTAAAAGAGTATCTCTATTCTTTTAACGTTCCATATGTCACTCCGGTCAATCAGTGCAGTAGCTTACTTGCTGTTCGCGATGTGAATTAGGTGCTGCACATGCAGTTCGTTTCATAGCTATGTCATGTTACGTTTTAATCACATGACGAAGGTGTCACTCGTCTGCTGCAACTGCAACGACTGCCCGTGTAAAGCAGGCTTAAGTCGCGTGATAGAGTGATTCCTCGGATAAGACATGGATTCACTCGATAAGTTAAAAAACACCTCTTTAAATGTCGGTCTAGACTGTCGAACGTCTGTAGTAGTTGTCGAAAATGGTCATTGCGTGTTCATGGCTTGGTCAATGAAAACGTGTAATCTTTTGGTCACATAAACACACAGGCAGGTATATGGGGATGATGTACTACGATTTGTTCAGTTTCCACTTCGACTTTTTTGGGATGTTTTCGTCGACTCGTCGAATTAAAGGACGCGAGATTCTCACAGCATACTCTGCTCTGAAGAAACTGCCAAGTAATACAACTTGAGAATATGCATGCGGCTCTTCAGTCAGTTGGGTGCAAGTCAATGCGTTTCAAAGACCAGGACTTGTTTCCTATGAAGATAAGCTTGCTCAACCGCTAGGATTGTCTTTCTGGCTTCATCTCCACTTTTCTTTCCATAGAATGGTGAGCGTGAAAAACACTTTTTTGTCTCTGCAATATGAGTGCCTGAGAATTTCTTCACAATCCATACAGGGTATTTATCGCTTGATAGGATGCGCTCTTGTATTCAGCTTCCTCATCTCTTGCTCAATTTATTGGACTGAACCTAAAAGGCGCGTTCGATTGAAGAGGGAGCGGACAAAGTTGATTTTGTATGACTTAAGACGAAATACGCCATAAATGAATGTACAATCATGTGCAGTAGAGGCTTGCGATTGAAGCTGCAATGCTGCCGTCATTGATGATGTGAATTGTGCATCCACGAAATGTGGTCCATCCTCTCCTCTGTGCATCGCCGACACAGCGTTTGTCCGAGATCACAAAATCACACACTGATAATACGCGTTGTTAATGGTTGGTAGCCCACGAAGAAGTTTGCAAAGGATCCACTTAAGGGACTCCCAATGTCGAGACCGCTCTTCTGAACATGCACTCTTATCGTCAAACATACATGTAAATGAAATCTGCTTGAAATCGTGTTCGATCAGAGATCTTTTATAGGGTTGCGGTGTACAATTCATCACGAACGATTTGTAGAGTTCCTCACAGTGAAATATTGGTGATTAAGTTGAATATATTATGATAATTGATTACAGTTACAAATTACTCCGTTTTTCTTCAATTGCATTTCAGTTACTTTAGATAACTCCCGGTTCTTAATTTGGATTTTCATAATAAGTTTCATCATAAATTTCATGAATGAAAGTAATATCACAATGTCGCATTATTAGCAGTTACTGTAACGCATTATCGACGAGAATAAAGTAATTCATGTTGAATGAATATTTAACAGTGATGACTGCAAAGTAATTGCAAATACTTCTCAATTACATGGCTAAAAATGTGATGGATTACAATTACAAATTACTCATCAGAAAATGAAATTAATCACAATGACTAACTACAGTAATTGTGAATTCAATTACGTAATTGCAATTGAAAAATTACAACACAAGTCTGCCAGTGATACGATAAAGCGGTGGGCACTGTAGTACGAAAATGTATGAACCCCAGTTCTCATGATATGCGATTGTAAGAAAATAATTTATTTGATCATAATAAGTTATTTTAATAGAGGTTTGGTTATTGTTCTTACCTCTATAGGTCGGAATACTTCTCGGAAGTAGAAGTTTGCAACATATGACGATTTGCCTAATTGACAGCGATTTCGTATGGTACCTTATCTCCTCACCTTTCAATAATCCCCCGTAGCAACAACAATAAGAATATTTAATAATATAAAATAAGAGAATCTCTTAATTTATTCGGTTCTCAATTGCATATCTATTCTACTGGTGGGCAAATGTACTTAATCATGGAAACATTACAGACAACATTTTTCTATTCTTCCTCTTCCGACAATCGTCCTTCCTGTTTTCAGTATTCTACGAGTTTGAAGTTATTTTTTTCGCCCATCAGAAAGCGCTATAAAAGTATTTTTAGGGAAATAGAATGCTCATGCACTTAAAATTTGAAAGACTTAAAACTGAAAGTGCCTTCTTACATGAGAAGATTGTACCGCGACTGCTCAGTTTTTCGGTCGAATAATTATGTAATTATCTGTTCGCTGCAATTTGTTCAGTGTTTTGCGTCTGGCCACGGCGTCGTATTTCATTGTAGCTTTGTATAGTTTTGAGAAGTAGGCTATCACATGGAATCTAATATTTCAGGAAAATGGGCCCACCTTTGTTGGTGATGAATGGAGTGATCCAAAGCTGATGGATAAACTTGATGGAAAATTGGAAAAGGTTCCCGGGAATAATTTGTAAGTGAAGAATTTCTCGAAAATGTTTTACGCTAAAATGTTGAAACGCTTACTCTAAAATGTTCTTTCTATGAAGGTTCGACCACCGGTGTTTACTTTACATGATGCTCAATGCTCATGCACTCATACTGTGTAAAGAGAATGTGACAATCAGCAACTGAAGTGTTTATATTCTTGGTCCGTTCTATTACTGCTCTCTGATAACATGCTCAGGTGTAATATCAGGACCGGTGCAGAAAGTAGTTCCACATTCCATAGGACAAGGTAAATAGACAGTGAGAGGTCGATTGCTTAAGGTGTAGTTCGGCCAATTTTACATATTGTTTTTATTCGCTCAATCAATGATAGCCGCATCCCTGATCCCTGTTCTCCACTTGTTCTCATCTTATTCATCATTGTTGAAACGCAGGAGCGTGTCAAAGTTTCGTGATGACGTCATCGCGGATAACTCTCAAATGAGAGAGAGAGTGTGTGTGGTTCAACATGAATTCATAGTTCACGCTGACACTGTTTGTCCTTGACAGGTAAGTGAAATTGACCTGCCTCGATGACGTAGCGCTCCCTCACCGTCATACAAAGCAGAAATGAGTGAGAGTGACCGATGTAAATTACATGTATGATTTATCAATTGAAATGTCAAAATTAAGAGAAAAATCTCATTCATTAAAAGTGATGATAAGTTACATTGCTCATCAATTGATATACTACTATAAAAAGGTAAATCTTCGGATTTGACAGATAAGCATTTATCTGACGTTAGTTATATAGTCAATCAAACAAATAATTTTCATGAAACAAATCGGGAAAATAGTTTTATGAATAATTGGACTATGCTATTCAATGAAGAATAATCGTCCAGCGCAACGGAGGTGGAGAAAAGGACTCTAAACGAATAGAGCAATGCACTAATCACATTATCATGTAAAGTAATGAACCACACGGTTGGCGTCGAAAATTAAGTCATGTTGCTGGAATGCCGTCAGCTATTATAAAAGTATGCATAATATAAATGTATGTCCTAGGTGTCAGATTTGTTACACATGTACAATGTACATTATGTATATGTGCAACTCGTACATCATACAAGGGAACTATTTCTCCACATCACATGAAATTTGCAGAGATAAAGCGAGAACATTAAGCATAATAACTGCATTACTCCAACTTTTAACTCATAGTCATTTCCTATTAGTCCCCACACATACTTTTTGCAGAGACATCCAAAGACCTTCTGCCCATCTTTTCAAGGGTTTCTTATAAGTGATATATTTATGAACTACTGTACGTCATAGTGATGGCAGCATTCAGATTATTGTCATAAACCATAATACTTAGCTCTGGAAATTTCGCCTCAAATCTATGAATTGATCAAGATGTGATTTTCATGATTATTTCATGACAAGAATGATGGTTGCAAAGCTCTTGACCTAGTATTAAAAGCATAGTGCCAGGCGACTGCGTACAAATTGACGGAGGCTAGACATGTGAATTTGATAGCGATTTTCAAGTGACTTCGGTGAGCTCCTTGATCATTTTGTCGTGACCTTTGACACACACATAAGCTTCCTCAATCCAATTTACGATGTGATACTCAACTTGCCTTCCTCTCTTATGATAATCGCAACATTTCGTGGGTTGTTAATTGGACTCTTAAGCATGCATCATGATGCACCGATAATTCCGATTCACATGAAAGTCTTTGATGCATTCATATCAATGATAACGATTGAAAATCGTGTTGTATAAAAATAGGATGGTTAAGTTTGGCCAGCGATATAATAATGTTTGTTAAAGTGGATGGGTGTTCGAAAATGGTCGTTTTTCGTTACATAGTGTGTGCGTACCAACCTACGACAAGCATGTGGAATGTAATATTTGGAGTTACAAAGTAATTTCAGAAGGCCAAGATTTACGATGTCAGCAAGTGATGAAGGAGGCCAATTTTGCTGAACTTCAGCTGATGTTGTACAAACAGAGATACAGAGCGTTAGAAGTGAACGCACCACTTTCTGTCGGTAAGACGAGCGAGAGGCTATCTTCTTCAGATTGAAACAGTGGTTCTTTTCGAGTTGATAGCATTTCCTCAACCGTAATTGTCAGTCTACATGTGTTGGATTTATTGAATGAAGTAGAAGCGATAGTAGGAAGTAGTTTTTGCGTCTTGATGTCAACAATCCAATCATATATCATGATCTTTCTCGTTTTCAACTGATGGTTACAACTCATAATACCAGTGGCAATTTCGATGGTCCCACTGATCTTGCCTTCCATGACTGCAGGTTTTCTGGTGTCAGCATGTTAAACAGGTACTTCCATCAAAAACTATTTCAGTTCTGTAACTAACAATGCTTAATGCAACTTTACTATTACTTTGCCATTAGCAATATCTTTCACATAACTGAATTTTTCAATGCCGGAAAATGAATGATTCATCGTTTGAAAACGTTGTGCTGAATATCAATGAATGTTTACGTGCGTCAGCTGTTCTTGAATATAACTTAACTGCAGTAATGTTAATAGCGACAAGAATTTGAAATGCTTCAATACATTACAATCAATTGCAACAAAATCGGAAGATTATTCAAGAAGGTATCTTTAACAGAGGTATCCCTGACTTTTGTTTAACCTTTCCTGTCTCTCAAATGCCTCTACTGTCCAAAGACTGCTCGTGGTTACACTATACCGAGCTTCCCCCCCTCAGAATCCTGGTGGAAAAATCTGAATTAAAAATGTCATCAGTTATTGCTGACATGCTGAGCAATTTTACATTTGCTCTATGATTTGTTTAGAAATCGCTCAACAAATTAAATGTCTCCTTGTATCCGCAAACAATGGAATGACGACAAGCCATAGAAATTTGAGCTATACATATGAAGGTCTTCAGCGACACCTGTCCTTCAACTTCGAATTTTCCATTTTAAATGATTTGACCTCACTGAAATATCAGCTCATTTGGAAGTGACCGATCCGATTGTCTTTAAATTTCCAATTTTTAATTCGCAACTATTAATGACCGTACAATGATAACTAGATCGGCAACCAAATATGACTCACTCCATAGTCTATGGACTCACTCGCATATTCTATTGTGTAATGCCATTGCGCACTGAGCGATTTGAATTTATCTGCTGCACATGCAAGATAAAACATCAAATAAAGTATGTACAGAATTTGACGGTCAACTCATCTTGTCAACGGACGCGCTCCAGCAATCTAATTATGTGAAGTGGAATACGATGAGTAATTCTACCGCATTTCCTTAAAACCTTAAATATTTGAAAAAGTATGTTCCTGTGGATTATTCACTTCCGCGGATTAGGTTAAATTTAGAATGAAGGTTATGCATTCTTGGATTATAGAAGTTTGTAGAATTCAGGCGCAACAGGAGTACGATGGATTAAATTGCTTTCAATGAGATTCTGATTGCAGGCATCCCTGATGATTGGAAACTGAGCACCCTCGCTCCTATTTACAAAGGTAAAGGAGATTCGCTGAACTTCGGAAGTTACAGAGGACTCAAACTCACGGACCACACTCTGAAAGTTCTTGATGGAGCCCTTGAGAGGTGGATGAGAGCGCAACTAAAGATCGACGGGATGCAGTTTGGCTTTATGCCTAGTGAGGGCACAACAGACGCAATCTTCATTGTACACGAATTGCCAATGAAATATCTGGCCAAGAAGAAAATGCTATCTTTTGCTTTTGTTGACATTGAAAAGGCATTTGAAATGGCTCCCAGGGACTTGGTCAAGTGGACACTTTGAAAATCGGTAGTTGAAGGATGGCTTGCTCAAGCAGTTATGAACCTGTGTGAAGACGACAGACCATTCGTGCGCTTTGGAAGAGAGAACAGCGAGTTATTCGAAGTAAAGGTTGGTTTGCACCAAGTCTCTATTTTAAGCCCACTGCTCTTTACAATCTTCATGAGTGCCACAAGTGCGGGTTTTTCAGAAGGTCTTCAATTCGAAATTCTTCAGACGATCTCATATTGGCTGCAAAAAGTGAAGAACGGCAAGAAAAACTGAAGACGTGGAATGACTCCCTAACATCTGAAGGTTTGAAAGTTAATGTGGCCAAAACAAAAGTGATGAGAATTGCATGCGAATATCTGTTGCATGTTCCAGAAGGCGGTGTATCAAGCGCAAATTTCACTAGTAACTATTCCGTTTAATTGTCGTGACCTCGTCGAAGGATTGACTGCTAGAAACATTTGTTACTATAAATCAGTTATGACAAGGCCACGGGGCGTGCGGTGGGTCTGCAATTTGGGGGTGCTCACTACTTTTATCTAAGGTGCTATTTGAAGTATCCAGCTCGTCTCATAGACTATCTATTGTCCACTGATTCGAAAGCTACATAGAAATTAATGCATGCAAGACAAGAGATTCCTTTCCTTTGAGAAAATGGTGTCATGCACATACATGCAGACATGTGTCAATTACTCATGAAATGTAATTGATTACAATTACAACATACTCCTATTTTCTTGAATTACAATTCAGTTACTTTTCAAATACTTCAGAAAATTGCTGTCGATGCTACACTATAAGTTTCACACCATTTCTTCTCTCGGCTATTCTAAGGTTAATTACAATTGCTTCCTGGAAAAACAGACCACGCTTGTATCGTTGACATCAAATTGCCAACTTTTTCTTCTTCCCCTCACTGCTTTCGCCTTATATCTCTGCAAAAGATTCAAACTGAAGATAACTGAAGAAAACGGAAAAGG
The DNA here is from genome assembly GCA_907163375.1 of Prostheceraeus crozeri. Lineage (NCBI taxonomy): Eukaryota > Metazoa > Platyhelminthes > Polycladida > Euryleptidae > Prostheceraeus > Prostheceraeus crozeri. The sequence goes on along the minus strand of CAJQUW010001486.1, from coordinate 58,866 downwards.
GACATCAAGTGTAGTACCTGCTACCCCTAAATTTGACTAGGGATAGGAGAGCATACTATTTGCTTCCCTCTCTCTGAGACACCTGAGATATGACATGTTGTCAATGTTCCTACAGACATCCCTGTGAGTGAAGCTTTAGAGTAAAATAATCACCGTCGTTTAGTTATGTAAAGCAGTTTTGCGTCATTCAATAGACACGAACGAAATGTGTTTTTGCAGACATGATAGCTTCTGTTAGTAGGTGCAAATTTGTGAATTGAGAACACCTTTTCAGTATTCATCATGGCCTCGCTTGAGTCTCAGGGTTATGAACTTCAAGTGATATGTATTACACGACAAATCACGCATTGAAAAGTAAATATAATTCATGAGAACGACAATTAACTCCTTCATTCAGTCACTAAGCTACATTCCTGCCACGTTTCTCATCAATGAGAAGCTAATCGAAATGGATTCTGACTTCCACGATACATGCGTCTTATTGTCGATAGAAAAGTTGAAACATTACTTGCGACCATAGAAATTGACAACAATAAAACTTCAGATAAACAGTTTATTTCTATGCTTGCGACGGGGTCGCAGATGAAAGGATGGATATTATGCGAAGTCACCTACGGAATTCACGGCAATGATGGATGAAGAAAATTAATACAATTGTATCAAGTTCATCTAAAGAACGCGTGAAATCATTGTTTCATCATCCAAAGCAGCTCTACATCAAAGTGTCACTTCTGAAAGATATCATGGAACTGTTCCAGCATTACGTAAAGACATTTCAAGCTGGTGAACCTCAGATGCGCATTCATGTGCAAACTGGTGCGCTTGATTTGTGAATTATCGAGCTGGATTGTTCGTCGCGAAGTTCTTGAGACTCACGACTCCAGCGTTGTCAAACCAGAACAATCTTTTAGAGACCTGCTTTTATCGGACACTGCGACAAATCGCAAACAAAGCAGTCTCACAATCGGTGACAGCGATTCGCCTTTGCATCAATTATCGCTCAAAGACTTGCCGTTGAAGTACCTATTGTTGGAAACCCTTCAAGCTATCGATCCGAAGAAAAGATAAACTACGTCGACTCTTCGCTTGTTTGACCCATGCAATCGGAGTTCAAATATTTTGTGATTATTTCAACTATTAAAAGAAAAACCCTCGTTCTGTGTGACAAGAATTCTTGTCTTGTGTTAATGAAGTCGTTTATTAACTCGATGAGAATGAGCGTTTAGATGCCTTTTGGAACCTAGTCGGAAGAACGGACCCATTTGAAAGAGTTCTTCCAATATCTTTGAGGTGATTTTCTGGGCCGAGAAGAAAGATCAGAAAAGAACGGAGCAGTAAACTCACTGAACTACGTGTAAGCAGAAATAGGAAATTAAGGCTTCGTAGCGTTTTCGGGCTCCGAAAGTTCCAAGAAAATAGAAGATGACTGAGGAAAATCTTCCATTGACGAATGAGTGTGAAGCCGAGAGACAAGTACCAACAACGCAGAAGAGCCGGCAGCAATTCCTCCTTCCAATAAGAAACCCCGACAACTTGATATTACTGTTTTTTCAGACACTCGTGATCTGAGATCAAATGAAGCAATTTAGAGGCTTTTTTCGTTTTTTGTTGGCATTTTTGATCAACTGCTTATTATGTTCTCTGACATTTTCGGGCTAGTGTAAATATTCTTATGATACTAAGATCCGCTGCAGCATCATACTTGCTTCTGTCATAGACATTATAGTTTTCTTTCTCATCTTTTCATCTAAGTATTGTTTATATCGTATAGCAGTTTCCACTGATAAGGTAATATAGTGTTCAGTTACCATATTTTTAAATTGTATTTTGATGAATCCATCTGTCTTGGCATATAGATAATTTGTTTTCCAATACTCGTAAGTTTTATACACTGACTTGCTGTTATTTCCTATAATTGAACATTGTAAAATTTTTACATGGTATGTGTTTTCCTGAGGCATGTGCTTCGAGACACAGGTGCCCGTGTCCCGGTCAGCGCGTAAATTTTCGCGCGCGCGTAAATTTGATAAACTGCGCGTAAATGCGTAAACTGGAAGCGCCGCGCGTAAATTCTTAATGAAGTTCGGAATTCACTTTAGTAGTAAGGAAGTGACAAACACCAGATAGCGCAAGATGGCCGCCATCGCTGACGTCCCCCCCCCTCTGGAACGGCAGAGTGTCGTGGTCGGCCGCCGTGGTGCTTCGGGTCTGAGTCCCCCCCCCTCTGGAACGATAGAGTGTCGGTCGTGGTGGACTTGGGCGACCGCCAGGATTAGTCTTGAGGCTATAGTGTGTGATGTTTTTCGTGCAATCTGCTGAATGTTGGGTTGTAAAATGGGTTGTTTCGAGTGGAAGGAGTGGTCGGATGAGAAAACGGAGGTCGGATTCGTATTCAGCGTGAAATTCTGCATCGGTATGGTGAGTTTCAAGGCAATCGGTGAGAAAAAATTTTCAACATTTTTCGAAAAACGACAGAGTTAGAATTTGGGACGTTTTGGTGTGTAGCGTCAAAACGAAGCATCGGATGAGAAAACGGAGGTCAGATTCGGATTCAGCGTGAAATTCTGCATCGCTATGGTGAGTTTCAAGTCAATCGGAGAGAAAAAATTTTCGGCTGACGTCCCCCCCCCTCTGGACAGCTTGCTTCGATTTTGGCTTCCAGTGGACGGATTTTGTCGTGCGATAGCTCGTTTGAAAGCTAAGAGTGAGACAAATTCAGTGAAAGAATCGGCTTGTTCCTATCTGTCTTCGTTCAAAAGTTAGAGCGGTTACAAGATTTTAGGTCGGAGCTCGCTTACCTGAAAAAATCCTAAGTGTCAGAGTGACTTTGTATGGGTAAAATTTTGAAAATTTTCCAAAGTGTGGAATTTCGACCTGGGACCGTCACCAAAACATTTTTCATCAAATTTCACTGACCTCCCCCCCCCTCTGGACAGCTTGCTTCGATTTTGGCTTCCAGTGGACGGATTTTGTCGTGCAATAGCTCGTTTGAAAGCTAAGAGTAAGACAAATTCAGTGAAAGAATCGGCTTGTTCCTATCTGTCTTCGTTCAAAAGTTAGAGCGGTTACAAGATTTTAGGTCGGAGCTCGCTCACCTGAAAAAATCCTAAGTGTCAGAGTGACTTTGTATGGGTAAAATTTTGAAAATTTTCCAAAGTGTGGAATTTCGACCTGCAACCGTCACCAAAACATTTTTCATCAAATTTTGAAATTTCACTTGCGTCCCCCCCCTCTGGACAGCTTGCTTCGATTTTGGCTTCCAGTGGACGGATTTTGTCGTGCGATAGCTCGTTTGAAAGCTAAGAGTGAGACAAATTCAGTGAAAGAATCGGCTTGTTCCTATCTGTCTTCATTCAAAAGTTAGAGCGGTTACAAGATTTTAGGTCGGAGCTCGCTCACCTGAAAAAATCCTAAGTGTCAGAGTGGCTTTGTATGGGTAAAATTTTGAAAATTTTCCAAAGTGTGGAATTTCGACCTGGGACCGTCACCAAAACATTTTTCATCAAATTTTGAAAGTTCACTGACGTCCCCCCCCTCTGGACAGCTTGCTTCGATTTTGGCTTCCAGTGGACGGATTTTGTCGTGCGATAGCTCGTTTGAAAGCTAAGAGTGAGACAAATTCAGTGAAAGAATCGGCTTGTTCCTATCTGTCTTCGTTTAGATGTGAGACGCCATTTAAGATTTTGGGACATTGGCGAAAAACGACAGAGTTAGAATTTGGGACGTTTTGGGCTGTAGCTTCAAAACGAAGCATCGGATGGGAAAACGGATTTCAGATTTGGAATCAGCGTCAAATTCTTTATCTGTATGGTGAGTTTCATGTCAATTGGAGAGTTTCAAGTCAATCGGCGAGAAAAATGTTCAACATTTTTCGAAAAAACGAGTTAGAATTTTTGCGATGGCTGCCTACTGTAGAGCCAAAACGAAGCATCGGATGGGAAAACGGAGGCCAGATTCGGATTCAGCGTCAAATTCTACATGGAAATGGTGTATTTCCAGCTCAATCGGAGCACTAGAACCGGAGATAGACGGGTTTTTTTAGTGTTTGGATGATGGGTGTTACGTCATCAGCTGATCGCCACACACTATATAAGCTGGGAACCGAGAGAGACTTGTCATTAAGACGAGAGATTGTCAACGGTAAGTCGTCTCTCTGAGCTCCGATGATAGCTTCGGACATTCCAAATCCCGAGGTTCTGTAAGAAACCGACTTAGAAAATTTCATTGCTGATATCAGCTAAGGCGTCAGACTTCGAGGTTAGCCAGGAGATGGCCTTCGTCTCCAGGCCATAAAAGACTCCAAAACTTTAAAGGCTTGTAACTTTGCTTCTACAAGTCCGTTTGACTTGATTCAAAAAAGGTTCGGTCGCTATTGACCTGCCCTAAGTGATAGACTACTTATAAAATTTCATAAGTAGTGCTAAAAAATTGAAAAATTTAAATTCGCTATTTTTGGCAATTTTCGGGGTTTTCAAACCTTCTGAATTCAACTAAGACATTTATAAAGTTGTGGGAGGCAAGCTTCGGCTTGGAATTTGCAACCTTTGTAAACAATCCACTGATTTTCATGTCAAAATCGGGGTCCGGATACCAACACGCACGCTCGCTCTGACGCACGCTCTGTCCGCGGGAGGTTGGATTTGTGGGCCGATGCCTTGGAGTTGGGATAAGATCCCCTCTGAGTAATGCCTGTAACGGATTCAAAGGTTCGACACTTTCCACCAATCTCACAATTTAGCTGTATGATTATAAGAATGACTGCCAATGTCGCCTGTTAGTAATTCTATTTCATCCTTCCTTTACAGATACATAAGTTACAAAATGGGAGGCAACTCAAAATTTTTATTTAAAAAGTGTTCTTGCGGAGAAATAAAGAGGGGTGGCGAATTCAAACGCCACATTAATAAGTACAAGAATACTCCTCACTTCCACGAGGAAAGAGCCGTTATTTCCGGCTGTACACATTGCCTGAAATTTTTGAAAGGCAAGGAGCATGAGGCATTTTACATCGCCCACGCCGAATGTCCGCTCAAAAAGGCTAACAATTATATAACATCAGATATCGGCAAAGTGATCGCGCCCTTCTTCAACGAAGAAACAGTCGATCTAGACGCAGCACTACAAGAGGCTATTGCAACAATTTTGGAACCTGCTGCTTCGGTCACTACCTCATCAACAGCAGAAGAGAAGGCCCCACTAAGCGATTTGGACAGCTCAGATGACTCCGATTCTGAGGAGGTCGTCATCACTAAAAACACGGAAGAGATAGGAAAACCAACAAATCAGTCTTCCCCGAAAAAGAAAGTAATCGCACCTTCCCCAGTAAAGAAGGGGATTAAGCAGCAGATGAACAGCTGGAATAAGGATGAGCAGATCGCAAAAGTGAGCCAGGAATATGCACTCACGAAATTAAAAGATGAGCTCACTCGTTACAAAAACGAATGTTCGGCCCTTAGGGATGACAATTTCCACCTGAAGGGTCAGGTAGCCGAGATTCGGGCCCTCAAGACCCAAGTAATTAACTTAGAACCTTTCCGACAAAGGGCGCTTGCCAGCGAAAAACGAGTTGAAGAGCAGGCGACTTACATAAAATCGCTAAAAGCTCAGGAAGAGGTATCAAATTTAAAAATTGAGCAATTAAAGACTAGCCTGACTGAGAGTCAGAAGAAAGAAGAGAGACGAACAACGCTCCACATTCCCATCATCAAGAGCAGAATCGTCGACAGCGTCATCCTTGAGAGTGAGGACTTGGATGCCACATTTGAGTGCTACGAGGGAGCAATGGCGGAGATGCGCTGTCTCCATGTCTCTATAAAGCATGATGGCGAAATAAAGGAGCTGCGCCACCGGAAGCGGAAACTGCCGGCCAAATACTTACCTCAACCATCACCATCGAAGGGGTCGCGAACCGGCTAAATTTCTCTTATGGTAAGTTAATATCATCTCTATCACTTGAATATATTTTCATCTATTTTTCCTTCTATTTTCAGATACGACGAGAACGAACCAACGGCTCTCTTAAGGGCAACCATGGGGCAAGACATGATAGAACCTCCACGCGGTTTGCCCTGGGCAGTCTTTAGACTGGCGAATACTATCATTAAGTTGAATCTGCTATCAGTCAACTTGAACGTTACATCACATTAGAGGGGTATATAAACCACTACCTCTCATTTCATTTCATTTCAATCATGGAGACGCCAAACGCTGCAGTCAACTCTCCTCGCGGACCGCAGTTAAGACCGCGAAATTTATTTAATGAATTTGCTAGAATAGAGGAGCAAGACAGAGTTCACAACAATCTTGCTCAGATTGGCAATCCGATGACAGCAACTGCTGTCAATCCAACGGAATGGCGCTACATTCCACTTTTTGGCCATGTGCCAGTTAGTGTGGAAGTCGACAGTGCTACCAAAGAGAGAGTCAAAGACTCTCTCAGCAGAATTGGTAGGGTGTAAGATGACGTTACTCCCGAGAACGAACCATCGGCTCTCTTAAGGGCCACCATGGGGCAAGACATGATAGACCCTCCACGCGGTTTGCCCTGGGCAGTCTTCGGACTGGCGAATACTATCATTAAGTTGAATCTGCTATCAGTCAACTTGAACGTTGCAAATGAAGTTCGGTGTAATACTTCCTTCCGACGGGCGTTCCTGTAAAGGGCGGCGGTGAAACCCGTATCTATGTATACCGCAAGGGACATTCGGCAATGGTCAATCTTGTTAAACCTCTCTGCGTCATGTTTGCAAGTGATTGCCTCTGTCTCAACGTAGTATGCATTCGCGCCAGGGCGACATTTAGCCAACTGTCGAAAGTTGCCTAAAACTTTCCATTGCATACGTTATGAGAGCCATGAGTTCTACCTGTCTCTATCAATGAGACGAATTGATGAATGGAATGAAATGGGAGGACACTCACGCGCCACACGCAACATAACACACTTCTCTCTTCCGTAGTCTAACAAGCTCTTTACACATGGATCGCAGTCGATTGCTATCCCAGAATCATGTAAGCTATCTTAATTTTATTTAACACTATTTCATCTACCATTATCACCCATATGAAATGTTATAAGATTTGCAAGTTAAACTAAGCGTGCTACTATTTCCAAATGAAAAAGTATACATGGTTAAATTATTCACTAAAACCCCATTCAAGTAAGTCAGTATGAAAGCAAAGATAATACGAAATAAACATTTATTATGGCATGTATTTCAAAAGGTCTTCATCGTCAATATCGTCCCAGAGTCTGACTTCACATAGATCACAAAAACAGTTGAGCTGCTTTAAACGTTCTTCTGCAGCGTCCCTCACTTTCTCAATGTACGCCCACTCCGCCACGGTTCGCGGTTGGGAGTTAGGGGTGTACCACTCCCATATTTGATGCAAGTGCGACTTGCTGGTCATCTCCATCACCCCTTCGGCATCATATTGTAAATATTTCCACCGTATGCCTGCTAGGTCGGGCAACTCCTCTTCATCGTCCTCCGATAATGATAACTTTCGTATATTGTCGAGATTGTATGTCTTCTCCACCTTCGCCTTTCTTGGTGCATTTGGTGTAACGAGCACCTTTGCTGATGTGCATGGAGAGGAGAACTCCAATGCGGTATTTGGTGTTGTTGGAGGACTTGTCATGTTGTCTTTGAAATGCTGACTTTGAATAATGATAACTTTAACATTTTTCTAATTCTTAAGTATACACAAGCAGCCAATCAGAATGAACATCCAATGAATGAAGAGAATGAAAGTATATAAGCAAAGTGACATTCATGTCATTTCATTTAATCTGTGAATCATAAAAGTGACGAACGCACGATCTCTCTCTTTGACTATTATTCTGTCTGAACCTGTTATTAGTAAAACAGGATGATAGTGAGGAACGGCACTACTGCGGTATTCCCAAAATCTCTCGCTTATACCACCACTTAGAAAACTCTAGTAGAGAGTTATATTACTGCGACAGATGTATTCGCCACTTTAGGAGGAAAACTAAATTTGAAACTCATTATGAGTGGTGTAAGCGAGGTAAACTGCAAATGGAACGCATGCCCAAAGATAAGGAGTTTTCATATAGAGAGAATGGCGATGAACTAAGTCCTCTTCGTGTCATCTATGCTGACATCGAATGCTATATCGATGATAACATCCATCGACCAGCAGCCATTTCCTGCTATGAAGTATGGCATGATCACTTTAGGAGTAGGCAAAATAAAATGCGCGTCTGGCAAGGTGAGGATTGTATTTACCAATTCCTACAATTCCTCGAACAGGCTGTAAAATTTCAACAAAAGTATGATGGTGAACTCTATCGCAGATCATTGCATATGACAGCAGATGATCAAGCTAAGTTTGATAGTTGCAACGTTTGCCCCAAATGTAGGAAAACATTTGACGATGATAAGATTAAGAAAGTGCGCGACCATGATCACATCACTGGTAAATTTAGAAACGCACTCTGTTCAAAATGCAATTTTTCGCTGAGGATGAAGCGGCGTACATTACCCGTCATTTTCCATAATTTCAAGGGCTACGACAGCCATATGATAATAAAAGGAGGTTTAGGTCAAATGAAAGAGTGGAAGCTTGATGTAATAGCACAAACGAGAGAGAAGTTTATGGCCATGACAGCAAAAGTGCCTGTCGATAAAACTAAAGAAAATAAGACGGTCTATTTTGATATAAAATTTTTAGATTCCTACCAATTTATGACTGCATCACTGGCCTCTCTCGTGCAAAATCTAAAGTCTCTTCCACTAACACAAAATCTTAAGAAACAATATCCAAATCTAACCGATGAAGTCATCACACGGAAAGGAGTCTTTCCATATGCATATTTTGATGCAATTAGTAAACTCGGCGAGACTTCTCTTCCGCCCATAGATAAATTTAAAAATGATTTGACCGGTGCAGAATGTAAGACCGAAGATTATGATCATGCACAAGATGCATGGATAAAATTTGACTGCCATACATTTGGTGAATATATGATTGCCTACCTTAAGTTAGATGTATTTTTGCTGGCTGATGTATTTCAGGAGTTTCGACGAGTGGCATTAGAAGAAGATAAGTTAGATCCCGTCCACTTTGTCAGTCTGCCAGCCATGTCATTTAAGTCTGCTTTTAAAATGACTGGTGAGACCATTCATCTCTTACAAGATCCAGAGATGTATAATTTATTTGAGCGAGGAATTCGCGGTGGTCTCACATTTGTAAATAAACATAGGTTAAAATCTGAAACAGTAGGTAATGATCATACCCATCTTAAGTATTATGATCAAAATAATTTGTATGGTAGTTCATTATCCAAACCGCTACCTCACTCTGAGTTTAGCTGGTTAGATGATAGTGAAATTCAACATTTCTCCAACCCTTCCAACATACTAGCAATTCCAGATGAAGGTGATTGGGGATATTATTTTGAGATAGATCTAATCTATCCAAATAATATTAAACATAAAACCGTAGATTTTCCACTCGCACCCGAATCAGGTGAAGTGAGTAAAGATATGTTTTCCGACTTTATGAAACAATTTCATAAAGATTTAGAATCATGTGGACAACCCAAGTATAAGCCTTGCCGCAAACTTTTGCTCACTCAATATGATAAGGAAAACTATCTAGTCCACTTTAGCATCTTAAAATTTTATTTAGAAATGGGCATGATTTTAAAAAGAGTTCACCGCATTATTAAATTTAGACAGAAAGCCTTCCTCAAACCCTACATAGATAGTAACAGCCAGAAACGTGCACTAGCCCAAAATAATTTTGAAAAAGATTTTTATAAATATAAGAACAACAGTCTATTTGGTAAGACGATGGAGGATGTTAGAAAGCGCGTAAACTACAAACTAGTTAATGATGATCAAAAGTATCACAAATTGACCTCATCACCTCTATTCATCGATAGAGACATAATCGATGAGGATCTTGTAGGTATTAAAATGATAAAATCAGAAGTTGAGTTGCGCAAACCCATCTATATTGGTCAAGCTGTTCTAGATTACTCCAAGCTTGAAATGTATCAACTCTTCTATAAAATACTAAAACCGTGTCCTCTCGTAAAAGAGGTTCGTTTGTTGGGTGGTGACACAGATAGTTTCTTTTTAGGTATTACCACTCAAAAAGATTTAAATTTTAATGAAGTAGGAAAATCTTTAGAAAGATATTTTGATACATCAAATTATCCTGCTGATCATCCACTATACTCCATCAAAAATAAGGCAAAACTTGGCTGCTTTAAGGATGAGACAGCAGGGAAGGAGATAGCTGAAATGATTCTCCTCCGCCCTAAAATGTATTCTATGAAATTAAAGGATAGTGATGATAGCATTAAGCGCGCTAAAGGCATATCAAGATCATTGGTCTCTAACATGAAACATAAAAATTTCAGGAAAGCCTATAGAAATAAAAATATAACGTTTGTCAATATGACAATCTTAAAATCTAAGTCGCATGAGATCAAAACTCATACTTTTAGGAAACGGGCGCTTTCAGCATGGGAGGATAAGAGGTGCTGGCTATAACACAACATATCACTTCCACATGGACATCCTGACACAAACATACCACCACCCAAAAGAATTAAACCCACACTACCATATTCAGGAGACGTCTTAGCATAATCATCCTTAACTTAGTATTTTGATGTTGATTTCTGTAGATAAACATTGTTGTTTTATGTATCGCATGAGATTGTTTTTTCCTTGTGAATATGTGTCCACATCTGTACATTCCCCATGTGATGACTTTTCCACTGAAAGACATTTTTCCTATCCCTGTATATTTCCACCCTTCACGAAGTAAAAAGACTTTTTGTATATAGCAATGTTTATTGAAGTACACTCATGTATATATTTTCAGTGGATGTTGTATAAAGTCTATTGCTTCACATTCATGTACATATTTCAATAAATGTTGTATAAAGACTTCACTTTGTTTTCCGAAACACTAACGTTATGAGGGATTTAGTATCTTTCACGTGGATGCACTCTTGTAAACCATTGGTAATTTTGATAGCAATAGAGGGTATAGTTTGTTTGATGACGGGATGATAGAAAATAGATTCAAACATCTTCTCGACTATTCCATATGAAGCGTCCTTATCATGAATGAAATCGCGTAAAATGTATTCTTTTTTCTCACCAACAGAAATAGGTAGAATCAAATCACTTTGAATGTTAAGGTGCTGTTCATGTTTATCAAGTGTCATTGGTGTTTCTATACCAATCGTATGCGCAGCAGCAAACACTGTTTGTAGCATTGAAAAACCAAAGAGTTTTTTCAAATTTTTACTCAATTGACATTGAATGTCATCACCCAGTTTCAGAACAACGCGTTGATTTTCAATTGAAAACGAAATGTGGTGTGTCTTTACATCATATTTACTTTTCATCACATGCTTCAACTTCTGTTGTATATAAGGATTTACTACATGAATGAAGCTTTCAACTGTATGATATAGACGCGGCATTATATTGATAGCAACTTTAGATTCTTCATAAGACTGGTAAATTTTCTTGATGCGATCGCCATAGATGTCCACCCACCATTCATCATTAACTGAATCAGCTTTAGTGTGATATTCATGAGAAGCATACACCACACCGCTTCCAATAATAGGTGTATAATGTCTTACAAAATGACGCAAGGTTGGAGAGAAATAAACTGTAAGTTTGTCATTATATTTCTGAATAACCAACTTATTTTTGTCCGCCATAATTTTCTCTCCATACTTCTTACCCACAGTCTCATTCCATCGTTTTACTAACTCAATAAGTGATAAAGGTTGAACACCACGCTTTTTCAAAATGATGCGTTCTTCGCATTCTACAACATCTTCATCAAATATTTTAAATCTATAATGAAATTTGTTGATTCGATTTGAATAAACTTTTTTAACATTTGCAGTAGCAATTGACGTTAGATGTAGTCCATGACCAAAACCAAGATGTGGATAGAATTCACTATCCAACCTCAGCGTAAGACCTTTAGTAAAAGAATGAAAGCGGAGGAACTGTCTCCCACTCCAATGATAGATAGTAAACTCATAAGCTTTCTGATTTTTATTCTTCATGATGGAAGTATTACCACTGTTGAATGCCTTAATAATTTTCTCATTCCCAAATGGCTCATAAGAATCTGATTTTATCTGAATCCATTCATAGTTCCACTTTCCATCTGATGTTAAATTGTATGGGAACTGAAATGCATTATTCATCGTTATTCCATCATGGGTGCGAGGAGTCAATATCATTTCTTCCAAATCATTCACATTCTGAATATTGCTATCATAGCAAATACTAGAAACGCCAACCTCCCATTCACCTTCTAAATGCAGTGGCCGATTTAATTCTACTCGATAGTCTGATGGTTTATTTTTGGGAAATTTATTCATAGAAGCATTACTGGGCAAGTAGATTAGAAACGAGTCCTTATTTTCACTTTCCATATTATTCACATTGGAAAAATATATTAGCATACGTTTGCATTAACTCTTCATTCGGAAATGGAGTGTGATACTTGTCACAGCATCTTTATGAAAAGGAATCAACGCACCAGCATCGTCATAAATGGCAATATCAATTTGTGGGATGTAGTTTGATTTCAGCTTTGTATAATGCACTTTCTTGAAAGTATGCTCAGATAAAATACTGCAGCTTTTTGGCTGGTATGGTATCATTGCTAGCAATGGAGCTTCAACATCTCCCACACGTACATCTTCACCAATATTGGAATATATCTGAAAATAGTTAATACGACGCGATAGCGACATGTCTGCGCTAGCTTTGGTTACAGTACCACTTTTAAAGATATTTTGATCAAAACCCAAAATGTCCATTAGAGTTTTATCCATAATTAGTTCAATACCTTTTCCACTTATAGTGAGAGACAAAGTACCTTCTTTTTCAGAAAATGAAATATGTTGGTCATTAATCACTTCATTTAAATAATCTACAACCAATTTAACCGAAGTAATAATGCGAGGCATCAACACTCTTGTTTCATGTAAGATACCACCTAAAGGCTCTACACACTTTCTGTATAAAGATACGGTCCATTCTGTATCAAATTGATTTGACCTTTCACATGGTAAATGTTGCATATCAGATATTCCATGAACAGCTGCAGAACGATGTCGTAAGAACTGATGAAAATCTTTTGAACAAACTAATACTAGATCATCATCATTTAATTTACTTATTGCAATATGATTAGATGATTTAATATAAGTCAATGTTGCCACTTGTTTACCATCAACTCGAAGGAGATAATTAAACTTCTTCAATAATGTTTCAGGAGTCATGTTTGTCTTTCTTGGCTTAATCACAATCTTCTTCACCAACGTCTTCTCATTTCTTGGAATAAGATCTACATAATAAGCTTCCTCTCGATATATTAACTGTTTATAACCACTTATGTGGTAATTAACGTTAAAATTATCATAGATTGTTAAGGCGCTAGCAAGGTAACCTAAATCATTTCTTAAACTTGGGCTTAAACCAACAATCCAATCTTTCTCAACTACATGATGTACATAATTATAATCATCATTGTGCGGAGTAAATTGGACAATATGTTTACACGCTTTATTCAAGAAATCATATATAAACTTCTTACATGATAAGAGATCTTTCTTTGGCCACTGTGGAATGTATACTCGGCACCCCTTTTCACATTGATAAGCAGCTGTACGCCTCATATTAATAGTCATCACCTCATGATCAAAAGTATAGACACAGTTGCTATAAACAAGTTGAGTGACACCCACTTCCCAATTTCCATTTAGCTGTTGTGTATGATCAATGGGAGTAGAAAAGAGTGCGGCTCGATTACTAGCAAATCTATTTGCGGCCGCATTACTAAGTAAAATATGATAAAACGACATTTTTATATTGCTGATCTGCGACTTTGCATAACATCATGAAGACTTGGATTTTGGACTCTCTACAATATATCAGAGTTGATCGTGATGGAAACGTACATTTCAAAAATTCTCATGGTCATACATCAAGAGGAATTACATTAACATGGCGACAATTTGTCAACCTCAATGATATCATGAGGGATTTGGAATATTTTGAAACATTAAGATTCATCTCCTTGGGTGATCAAGTTTGGCTTCAACATTACAGAAATGAAATTCAAATCTACCATTCTCATTCCGCAAACTGTTTCTCATTTCGCAAATACAATTCGGAGAAGTATAGAAGATATATACATCGCTCCATCATGACATTTATTCGTCGTGAGTTCATCGCCCTACTATGCAAATCTTAATCAGACATGACTACCACACATCATGAGTTGGAAATTAGATTCCCTACAACGTATTGAAACGGATCATGATCGAAACGTCTATTTCAAAGATTCAACTGGAAATGTGAGAAGAGAGTTTGCTTTATCTTATCGTCATTTTCAATCTCTACATCATATCATGAAGGACTTGAAATACTTCTATATGAAAAGACATTCACGTATTGGAAATCGCATCTGGCTGCGCGTCAACAATCGGCGAATTCAACTCTATCATTCCCAACTTCATGCTAACTTCACATTTCATCAAGGTAGTTGGGAAAAGTATAAAAGGAAGGTACATCGCTCAATTTACTCATTCTTTCATCATGAAGCGCCATCGCTACACCATCGTCAACATTCTCCGTCGCTTCAGACTCTACACCAAAATCGATCTCACAACATTACACCAACAGCTTCCAAACAGCAAGTATTACCCGGGCCGTCCTCAAATGTTAGTGGTGAAGATGAACAATTCACGGAATCTTCAACTCTTCCCAAATGGGACTGTACAGATTCTCGGCGCCCTTTCTCATTCATCGGCGCAGTCAATGCGCTTAGAGCTACAAAGACTACTACGTCGGATATGGAAGAGGGAGAGGTGTGTGATGTCGAATCTGACTGTGGACAATATGGTGATCTCTACTCAATTGAGTGACAGTCTATCATTTTTGAAGATTCGTACCAGCAGTTACAGTTTGTGTTATGAACCCGAACTTTTTCCTGCAGCTCTCATTAGTTGTTGGTTACCTGTGCATGTGGCAATCTTTCATAATAGTAAAGTGATCATTACTGGACTAAAATCTCATGTACAAGCAAATATGATCCTAGACTATCTCATTGAGTATGTACGTACCCAGCGGATTGTAAAATAAAAAACAATTTTCCAACATGATGTTTTTATTTCAAATCATGATAGAACTTACAAATCATTTTTTCATTAGAGGATGGATTACATGAAAAGTTTTGAATAACAGATGCAAATCGAGATACATGTAAACGTCTTAAGATGAAGTACAGTACAAAAGCACCACACGTTGATGAAAGTGGATGTTGTAGTATGCGTTCATTTCGCTGATATTGACGCGTATGTTTTCTCAACCACTGCTGTGTTGGTATATTTGGAGGTTGAGCAAGAGAGTCAAATAGTTCACCACGTCGGTCTTTTCCAATAAAGATCGCTTTCCAATGCTCACCGCCTAAATTCTGTGAATGAGTGTTTAGCACAATAAAGATGGGATAGTGATTTACTGCAGGTGGTAAGGTATCGAGTGAATAGACATTATCGAAAGCTTTCAACGTCGCTTCGTCTGCATTACGCTGCACTTTAGTCTTAATATCGTCAGCAGTCAACCAACTCATTAACGATTATACTGAAGAATCACGTCACGATACTTTGTAATTTCAATATTTGAATCGAAGACTGCATAAATTTATACATTGATCGTCTCAGGTAGTGTTCTTTTGAACGTCAAATCCAAACGAATATTATGAGGCACGTTCGCTTGACGATAGGGTGCACTAATATCGCTGTCAGCAGTCAAATCAAATGCATAAATAGTATATCCACTCTTAAACTCTTTCATAGTCAGTCCGTTGGTGTCATCCGTATTGTAAAAGCCAAAGACATCCATAAAATCAACATAACTGCGCATAAATTGATCCGAAGCAAAATCTGGTTTGTAGGGTGGACCAGGATGACTCACACCATTTACACGTAAAGCAATTTCACTTAACTGATTGTGTTTAAAATTAAAAGGATTCTTCTTTATATTACCATTAAATCCATCATTTTCAACCATTGCCACCATGAGGAGCTTCGGTGCTTCCGATGGAAAGAGGCCATCTTTCATGAAACTCTTTTGATCTTTCGGAATTGTAAAGGTGAGAAGCTTTGTATGCTGAACGGGGTAAATGGCATTTTGGCGGTTAAGGCCTTCAGCATGCCCTCTAATGACACTTGGATTCGGCACTACTCGACGAATGTAAAGTGCAATATCTTCCTCATGAATTCTAAAATTGTCAACTTTAGCAAATGCATTCAGCGCAAATTCAGGCTTATTCAATGTCAGCTTGAGTCGCATGCTGGTATTACACAGTAAAAACTTTGACTGTCTAAAGAAGTCTAAATTCAGCGGACCATATAGCTGACATACTCTACTGTCTTTAATCATAGCAGATCGCTTTACAAAGCCACTGTTTGTTTCAACATCAAATTTTCCTGCTTCATCTCTGTACCATCCCATGGCTTCCATATGACTTTTTTGTGCTGCTGGATGAAACTGTGATACATGATTGAAATATGATTTATAGGGATAATCGCTTTGACCACCTTCCACCTGCTGCTCTCCAATCGTTAGAGAAACATCACGAAGTAATGTAGTCAATGGTAAATTGTTCAGTCCAACTTTATGTGCATCGTCAATAGCAGTTCCATCTGCTTGCTGAATTCTAAACCTCAAATCAAGCATCGCATAACTCAAATCTATGTAGTCATCACTACCACCAGGAATAACAAATTCAATGGGGCCAGCATTCTCAGCTGTTCGAGGATGATAATCTACAATACTTGAACTAAGAATATCTGTCTGTATGGCTTGTTGATCGAACAAACAAAAACCGGAAGTTTTACACTCCATGATTAGAAGTTATAGCAGCGTCGTCGTTTAGCGCCTGATGAATGATTAGAGCCTCTGCGACGTTTGCGTGAATGCCTTTTGACTGAAGATCGCACCTTACCAGCTCCGCGATGTTTCCTCCTTCCTTTTTTCATTCGTTTAGGTGATTTCTTTCCTTGAGTAACACCAGCAATGGTCTGCTTCAATGTTTTTAAACCGCGTTCCTTCCCACGATTCAACAAACTGCTCTTAAAACTTCTACCTCTGGAAAGATCACTAGCAACATCACCAGCAAAGCCAACGGCATTACTTAAAACATTTCGTTTTAAAGATCTACCGACATTGGATATGAGAGGTGCTACAACAGAATTCAGTGCACCAAGTATGCTACCTCCACGTTGGCGGCGAGCACCGATGTAAATTTGTCCTCCGCCACTTACATAGGAGGGTCGTGAATAAAATGAGGCAGTTGGATTCATAGCTCAAACCCTAAACATTGTTAGTTACAACTTTGCATGAATCACTGTCGATCACTTAGATGAAAGATGTCGGCACGACGCATCCAAGAGTTCATACTTGAAGGATAACCAGTCCATTTAACAAGACACCATTCTTCACCTTGCCGTTTTTTACATCGAATGATTTTCTCTACCAAATATGTTTCACTTTCAGTGACTACCTCAATCTCATCGCGGTAAAAGCTACCCTCAATTTCTTCATTATCGTAATCTTTCAACTTGTAGGTGGTCGGAGAGTCTTTTTGATTAAACCTTGATACTGTAAATACCTCCTCTGTCCAATTCGGGAGGTACCCTTTAGCAAAAACACTTTTCACTTTTGAGATACGAACTTTATCGCCAATTTTCACATCACTTTTCACATGAGTGCGTTTACGTTGGAATGATTCGCGCACTTTATCTACATTGTCAGCATTTACATCTACTGGTCTGAGTCCAATAGAACGATGGATAGAGTGATTGTAGGCATGGAGTGTATCTTGTAGAACCTTTGTCCAATTTTGTGTCAAGTTGGCAGTAAAATGTCGCCACAAGCGATTTTTTAATGTGTGATTAAAACGTTCAACGAGTGCAGCTTTATAAGCGCTCTTTACACTAAACAACTCAATGTCATGCCTCTCAAATAATCTTGTCACATGCTGATTTTCAAACTCTTTTCCTTGATCACTCTGAATTCTTTTTGGAATGCGACCTTCTCGAAAAATTGTTTGGAATGCTTTTGCTACTCCTTTCCCTTCTTTAGTTTTTAAAGGTTGAGCCCACGCACAACGCGCGAAAATATCAATGACGGTTAAAATAAAATTATTGCCCGAGTTATGTTTTGAAATGGAGGCAACATCACACAAATCTGCTTGCCACTGTTCATCGATGTCATGAACAATATAATGGCGGGTGCGGTACTTCTTTTTCGCTTGTTTGTGGAGTGTATAGGTAGCCTGACCCTTTAACCATCGTTTCACTTGTGATTGTGGGAGACCACTCGCTTTTGATAATTTCTTGATAGATGCAAATCCTGCCGGATGTTTTACATCATAATAGATTGACTTAAAACGTTCAGTCGATGACGGCTGACTCTTTTTCCTCCTTCTCATCTTTTTGTTTTCTTGCCTTTCTACATTTACAACAACTGCAGCATTTAGCTTTAGCGGTTTTGCGATCGTGTTCACATTGCTTAGGGGTTTCATTATGAGAGCTGGCGCAGCAAGTGCAAGTGACAACGACATTCACCTCTGGCGGCTCATTACATGGTAAGCAACACATCTGCTTCATATTAATAGTCTGAGAACATGTATTTCCTAGGAGGAGCTGTTTTACGTTTTCCTTTTACCAGTTTTAGTGGCGATGTAGATCTACGTCGAGTTCTTCCTCTTGTTTGCTTAGTGAGTGTGGGAGGGGATGTAGCAGGTGACGTCTTAAACCAATTTGTTGGCATTTTCATCGCCTGAGGCATTGGAGTAGTAGCCACTGTTGAATCAAGTTCTTTCAATGTCTCATTATTTAAAGCAAATTTTGGTACATTATGCTTTTTCAATAGTTTAAGAAAGTATGACCAACCAGGTGGAACATAGCCCTGACGGCGCTTTCTACGTGTCGCATACTGAATCAAGTCTTCATAACGTGAAGCATCAATCACTTTATTTTCATCTGTAATGATTTCTCCTCTATCATTTACATTGAGATGGGGTTCAATACTGTTGAAAAGAGATATGGCATGTGCGCGAGATGCTAAAGGTGTAGCAGTCGATACAGAGTCACGCATCTTATTCTTCAAGTTTTTCAATTGCTCAACAGTTTCCGATTGTAATAATACAGCACGATGTGGATCTTTGATGTGAACATTTTGCTGATAATCTATTTCTTTCCTATACATTTGATTTGCAAGAGGTTGCTTTACTTGCTGCATGGCAGTCAATTGTACATATTCATCCTGAGGAATAACAATCATGCGAGAATAAGAACTCATAGTTTGTAGATAATCATGGGAGTTTTCAAAATATCACTTCGAAATCTAAATTCTTCCGGACACTCTTGCGTAAAGTCAATGAATAAGTAACCGTATGGTTTTTCAGTAGCTGCTTGAAAAATTTCAATTAAGGCTTTTGATCCTCTGGGTGCAACTTGTCGCGCTAAAATTTCAAATTGACTTTTATCTCGCGGATTCTTGAAAATAGCATAATAGTGTGTATTCAGGTTTCGTGTACGAGCTTCTTTTCCATCAGGAAACAAATTTTGTGTGATATAGATGATAAAGCACCTTTTATGGTGTGCTACGCGAGTGAACATATCTGTAACATCTTTTGAATTCTTACTTTCTTTTAATAAATCATCCAATACAACAACATCATTAGACTGAAGTTTATCCACTGGAATAATTCCTTCATGTCGAATAAAGTTGCGACTTTGCAATTCCTGAAACAGCGACGGTTGATAAATACCATAACACCAAATCACTCGATTGATAGGTTCCTTAAACAACTCCCTTCTTTTATCCAATAAATTCAGCGTGAAAACAGTTTTACCTGCATGAGATGGACCTGATACAGTCAGAACTTTATCACATTGAAGTCTGAAATCCATTTTATTACTTTGAGATTCAACATTTGCATAATTAACGCTTAGAGCCAAAGATATTACCCAATAGGTTGCCCACGGCAGGAGCTATCATTGGAAGTATTGCTGAAAGGAAACCGCCCTTTTGTGTTAGAGTTTTCCTCTTTCTTTGAAGGGTGACTTTAGGATTGGAGATGAAACGCAATTTCGTAGCATATCGCTTAAGTAACTTTCGTTGTTTTGGCGCTAATTTCTTCGTCCTCAACTTCCTCACATGAGAAATAATTTCACAAATGAATTTATCGTTAGCATGTCGTATAGCATTGTATCGCTGATTTGCTTTCATTCTTCGGAGAGCTTGAATGGCTGAAGAAAACTTTTGACTTTTACGTTTCGTCATTTTACGTTTCGCCATTTTCCGTATTAGTCTTTGCTAAAACCTATCTTTACCACATTTGCATAGGTACTAACTATTGCGACATAAGTGACACTCGAAATGAGCAATATCACAGTGGTTACATTGGCAAAGTTGAATGCAATTACGTATGAAACAGCGTTGACAAAAAGCATGCTTACATCTCTTGAAGATGCGCTTTTCATTTCCATCCTTTCGCTTACATACATCGCAACACATAGTTTCACCGTTACTTTGTGCTACAATCAAGTACCACTGCATTTTCAATTTTTCTTTATGGAAAGTTGAATGTGAATATCTGAAATCGCTTCAATCACTAGACTGCTACCATGATGGTTAAATGCGTTAAGACGTTCAGCAATTTTTATCATATGTCTTTTAAAAAATTCTTGGGGGTGATCTACCACTTCCATTGAGTAAGAAGCAAAATGGAAAGAGCGACTTTCCACCTCTTGCTTTCCAAAATGACTAAACTTAATTTTCGCAACTAATCGCGCCATGATAATGCTATCAGAGAATGTATTCATTAACTCTAGAAATAGAGTGCTAGCATCATCGACCACTGCTTCGATGTCGGTCTCATCTTTATGAAATTTTATCACATAATCTTGAACAGCTCCTTTTAAACTTTGCCTATGAAAACGTAATGTTCCGCAGTCGTTTGAGAAAGACATGATCGCCCTTGATCTAACCCATCCATTGCATGAAAACAACAACTCTTCTCATAGTAACATTTATTGAATAACGGTAACAAGCATGCATTATAAATCAATGGTTTGAAAGAGATAAAATAGATACAGCTGATAACTATCATACAGCGAGCAATGATAACCATACAGGACTTTGGCAGTGTTGAGGTAAGGAGGAAAGAAGCATTGGTTATGAACGTAGCTACTACAACGAACAGACAAAATAGGAACACACAAATCCTTAAAACGTTTCGTGACTTCATGATAATGTTGATTCACTCTACTATCCCAAGGCGGGAGCAAAATATCATCAATGATTAGATTGGGAAATACTTTCCTCTCCTTACCAGGATTATTACAAAAGATGCGTATAACATTGAAAGCAGCTAACCATCGTTTAAAGTCAATAAGAAGAGCACTTTCACAAGAAAAGCCATAGTCTTGCAAATATTTCAGATTAAGTCCATGAATGTGTTTTCTCGCCCATTGATCAACATTGGGATCGCAGTTGGCATGTTGATGATAGACACTAACAATCTGATATGTCCAATTGTTCATAGCAATAGCACTGAGCTCCTGTACAGGTTCACCCTCACAATCCATAAAAATGATGATAGAAGCCTAAAACGGAAATTTACACATCTAAGGAAACGTTCTATAACATATTACAAAATGAAGAATTACATCGATGCTTTTCACGACAAAATACACAAATGATATGATGGCAACGAAGAAGTAAAATGTATCTAATAAGACCACGTCTACGACACTCAAAGCACATAAGCGAATTGTCATAGGGTAGAGTTAGGAAAGGACTAGCAATTCTCCTTCTTTGATTTGCGTTTTGATGTAGCATTCTTCTCCGACTTGCGCTTCGTACCACTGCTGTTAAGGATTTGATCAATTATGTCGTCCACGTTGGGTGGTTTCGGAATATATAGGATGGATTCCATATGCATGGAGAGAGAGGCTATTTTATTATCCTTGTGTCGACCATAATATAGCCCATTCACTTTGAAAAGGATATCCCAAGTACCTTCTCCGAGCTCATCACATCTGATGGGTATTGAATGATCTCCATCCTTCTTATAGTAAGTACACCAATGTGATACCGGTAGGCAAATGTGATTACCATCCCAAATCTTTCTATAGGGAGTATCCTTGTCATCTCTCGCCTTCCACTCTTGAGCAAGAGGAGTAGGAATGTCCATATTTAATGTCACGTACTCCTCAATAATATCAAGTTGGTGGCGAATGTACGGACTCACGGGGATCAGTATGTAGTCCCCATACTGATTGTGCATTATCTTGACATCCGTGGAAGGGAGCATTCCCGTTTGGAGTACTACGCTATGATCATCATAACGCAAGGCTTGTTTAAATTTACGCTGTAGCGGTGTAGGATTATGTACCTTGGATGTTTCTTCCACTGGCCTCAGTTGTAGATGATCTGACCGTAGCGAACCTTGTAACGTTTGACCGCCATGTTGTCCTACTAGTGCAGCAGATGGAGTAGATGCCTGAAAATGAAAAAAGATTGTATTAAGTTTACGTTCAAGGGAGGAGAGGGAGGGAAGTAGCGACTTACCATTTTAGTTGGATAATAGAACAGGGAACTAGAGAGAGAGAGAAAATGTGCGTCCGTCACTCGTGTGATTCAACGATGGAATGATTCTCACTGTGGAAGGCTCGCTATTTATAAAGAAATGCTTGATTCTCATTGGATGATGATCCTCATTGGACAATAACATCAAGCTGATTCCAAATCTGGCCTCCGTTTACCCATCCGAGCCTTCGTTTTGGTGCTACAGCCCAAAACGTCCCAAATTCTAACTCTGTCGTTTTTCGCCAATGTCCCAAAATCTTAAATGGCGTCTCACATCTAAACGAAGACAGATATGAACAAGCCGATTCTTTCACTGAATTTGTCTCACTCTTAGCATTCAAACGAGCTATCGCACGACAAAATCCGTCCACTGGAAGCCAAAATCGAAGCAAGCTGTCCAGAGGGGGGGGGACGTCAGTGAAATTTCAAAATTTGATGAAAAATGTTTTGGTGACGGTCCCAGGTCGAAATTCCACACTTTGAAAAATTTTCAAAATTTTACCCATACAAAGTCACTCTAACACTTAGGATTTTTTCAGGTGAGCGAGCTCCGACCTAAAATCTTGTAACCGCTCTAACTTTTGAACGAAGACAGATAGGAACAAGCCGATTCTTTCACTGAATTTGTCTCACTCTTAGCTTTCAAACGAGCTATCGCACGACAAAATCCGTCCACTGGAAGCCAAAATCGAAGCAAGCTGTCCAGAGGGGGGGGGACGTCAGCCGAAAATTTTTTCTCTCCGATTGACTTGAAACTCACCATAGCGATGCAGAATTTCACGCTGAATCCGAATCTGACCTCCGTTTTCTCATCCGATGCTTCGTTTTGACGCTACACACCAAAACGTCCCAAATTCTAACTCTGTCGTTTTTCGAAAAATGTTGAAAATTTTTTCTCACCGATTGCCTTGAAACTCACCATACCGATGCAGAATTTCACGCTGAATACGAATCCGACCTCCGTTTTCTCATCCGACCACTCCTTCCACTCGAAACAACCCATTTTACAACCCAACATTCAGCAGATTGCACGAAAAACATCACACACTATAGCCTCAAGACTAATCCTGGCGGTCGCCCAAGTCCACCACGACCGACACTCTATCGTTCCAGAGGGGGGGGGGACTCAGACCCGAAGCACCACGGCGGCCGACCACGACACTCTGCCGTTCCAGAGGGGGGGACGTCAGCGATGGCGGCCATCTTGCGCTATCTGGTGTTTGTCACTTCCTTACTACTCACTTTTCACAATTTTTACCATTAGTATATTGATTAGAATAGACAATTTCCCACTACATTTGTAATTGTCTACATTGACAATTTCCACTACTAGCAAGTTGTAGTGTAGCTGGAATGATTTCAAGCCTCGTGGAATCGTTAACTTCTTTCTAGCTTCCTAGCTTCACATTTTCAGAAAATGTGACCCCTCTCTACCCCAGAAAATTTAGATCAGTGTGCCTGTGAAATACGCAATCCTCTGCACTACGTCACACACTGTGCTCTTCTTGCGAACTCATGTGGCTATGGAGATCTCTCGTGGATAGAACAAATGGAGCAAATAATTCTGTGGATCGTTATCATGATGTCGTATTTTCTAAATATGATAATTTTTATCGTGTATATTTTACAAGAAGTCGTCAATGAAAGATCTTAACTCTCTTCAGTCTCTAGCATCAATCAACCTATTGCAGAAATGTAATTCAACATGGACCTGATGCTCTATTTCTATCTGTATACATGTTCTAACAAAGCAAATAGCTTGCCAAACCTTTTCTTAAATAGGCTGAATTTGTTAGATTCTATCATATCCGAAGCGTCTGTGAAACGTCACCAGAATGTGATGGCCAAACAAGTCAAAGAGAAGCTTGACCATCTCTTCACATTGTGCATTCTGTAGTTCCTTACACCTGCTTTAAGGCTGTTGGATGATTTTGCAAAGACCTTTCAATCAAATGGCTGCCACACCCATTTACTGTGGGCAAACATAAAATGCATTGCTGCGCAAATGGATGTTGAATTTTGTTGAAGAGGAGAAAGTCAAAAAAGAAGAACCCCGCTCTGACAAAATATCGAGACCATGTTGTGGCCGATACAAAGTTGCTTATCGGAGAAACAGCAAGAAACAACGCTAGCCGACTGAAAGAACAAAAACATAGTGTTTTCTACGACCGAGTACGTGAATTTGTCTTAAATTCGACGGAAAATATTGTTCACTACTTACCATTTGACAGTGTTGTACTACGAAATCTTCGGTTTCTACAACCGTCATCGAAATCTTCCGCCAAGCCGGAAAAGTGGGCAGTGAATGTCGCGCAAACGACGCCAGCAATTGTTTCTCCATATGAATATAACGCTCTTCGTTTGGAAGTCCGTCAATACAAAACCAAAAGAAAAATCAAAGTGGACGACACGTTGCCTGTCAATAAGTATTGGCAAGAGACTCTGGAACTTATCGAGTGCCCAATATTGACCAAGTTGATTCGAGCTTGCTTGATTTTGCTTGATGGCAATGCGGAAGCCGAGCGCCAATTTAGTATGCTGGCTAGTAAGAATAATAAGACTAATAACATACTAGAAAAGACATAATCTGGATCAAATCGATGAGAAAGTAGCGGCTTCCAATGAGAGTTTGAAACATGCAAATGAATTGGAAGAGAAAAGCTAAGAAATTGAAGGAAAATGCACAAGAAACGCAAAGAGTTGAACTGCAAAAGGAAAAGTGACATGCTCCTGAAGCAGCAGCGGTACGTATTTCGACTAATGCCAAGCACAACAAACGGCTCACACAGTGATTGATTGCCATTATACAGCCGTATTCAACTGTACGTCTAGAGATAACATTTACGCAGGTTAAACAAAGAAAGTTACAGAGGAATGCAGTTTCGGTTATGCCAACATATAATACGATGGCACACATTTAAGTGGGTAGAAAACACATGCATTCAAAGGTATAAAAATTCAAAACTGAAAGTACTTTCAAAAATCGGGACGCTTTAGATTCATTTAACTACCAAGAAAATGTGGTTATACAAATGAAATATCTATCACTTCAAACAGGTGATTAAGTATATGGTTCTTTGGTGTGATACGGAAAATGAACCAATTCTGTCTATATACTCGTACTCAGCGCTATACTACAATAGAATAATGGACAATCATTGACTATCTCTGCTGATGCGTGTATTTTCGGTATTCATATCTTCAATACTGTTTGGCACATTTGAATTCTTGTATAAATATTTTTCAATTCCAAAAAAACAGTAAACTGCGTAACCTACAAACTTAATGGCTATTCCAACATGATTCAGAGTTGAGAAAAGGACTGCAGAGAACGTGGGCCAATTTCACGATTCCGAAGAAAAGGAAAACAAACACGGATGTGTAGCTAACTATGCAGTTCTCTCTTACATGTTTTCATCTCTCCTCCCTAAAGAGTGATAGTCATTTTTTATTCACATCTCTGCTGCTGG
This sequence comes from Prostheceraeus crozeri, assembly GCA_907163375.1. NCBI lineage: Eukaryota > Metazoa > Platyhelminthes > Polycladida > Euryleptidae > Prostheceraeus > Prostheceraeus crozeri. The sequence continues at coordinate 32,705 of CAJQUW010001486.1, read as the reverse complement.
TCGGTCGAAAGGATAGCGCATCGACTATTGCTAAATTGTCATTTTACCAGTTTCTTTTTGAAGGGTATCCAAATTGAAAAAGAAGCAACGATTTTCGCATGATTAAACTTTTCGCCCAGTCACTCCTCGTAATATCGCTTCTTGTAATATGTCAATCAGACGACTTTTGACTTTTTGTTTTTGTTATCAATACTTTTTAGTCGCAATTTTATCGCTATATTGTTATCGTTGTATTTTCTTTGACAATGTATATTGACATTGTCATGTGAGTAGTTAGTATTGCGGACGCACTGATAGTGGATACGAACATGGATAGGAACATGTTCCGAATTGCGAATGCGAACATGGATATGAACATGTTCCGAATTGCCAATGGATGCGAACATGGATAGGAACATGTAAATAGGAACCGCGTTCCGATTGATAGGCGAATTGAGATCATACTTAATGATTCGGTACACTTATTTGTGTGTTGCGATCGGAACGGCTTGTTCCGAAATTGAATTAGAGTATGTGAATTAGAATAGGGATGCGAACATCTATTTCGGTACTTAAACAGGTGTTTGTTTTGAGACTGCTTGCTCAAATGCGACAATTGTGGCCATTGTGACTATGATGACAATTTTATTTATTTTCATAACTAGGTTAAGTTATAAATACGTGGAAGTTGCTTGATGGTTAGTTTCCCAATTTCATGGATTGTTGAAAGAGACCTTGGTTATTCGCTAAAGGCTATAGAAACTGTTACAAATCTAAATGAAAATATCAAAGCTGGTGATTTAGTTGAACGACTAATGGATCTGGATGAGCATACCATGAATGCTAATTTGGATCGTAGTTGGATAGAAGATTTCTCAATGCTACATTATAAAGACAGTGAAATTAGGAGGATGAAATTGGAACTTTCTGAAACGGAGATAAAAAAATTGAAACCTTCAATTGATTTATCAAAATGTTCTATCAATGAAAGTGACTTCAGAAAGAAATTAGAAACAGAGACGTTTAAACTATTATGTGAACGGAACTGCATTAGGTGTTTTGAACGGGAAAAATCCCTTCTCTTGTTACCATGTTCTCATTTTGTCATGTGTTCTACATGCTATATACCCTTGGAAACTACATTTTGTCCCCTTTGTGATGAAGAAATAATTTCAACAGTCACTGTATATCGCTCATGATGAGTCATCATGCGTGTCTGTGATTGGTTGCTATTGTGCAGCTTTTGTATATAAGGTTATCACACTTCTATTACAACCATACTTGTTGAGGATTGTAGACATTAATAAACATGCCATTTACCACGATCATTCCTGTTTCAATTATTCACAAAGACAATCTGTTTACTAGCAAGATTTTCTACTCTGCAAATGATGTTATTGGTTACAAAGCTGATCTCATAGATCTGATGGAGGATATTGTCACATTCTATCATTGTGAAGATGATATTGAACTTCAGAAACTCTTAATGAGGACATTGACCAATGCCCTTACGCGAGTACTACGATTTTGGCTCGATGAAGTGTTCAAGCCTCTGAGTTTGACGGAAGCTATTCCACAGAGTTCTCGTTGCTATTGTGAAATGAGAACACGGAAATTGAGGACTTGTTTGCATGATATAATCGTATTTAGCCACTATGATGAAAATGGTGGTAAATTCAAGGTGGACATGTTTACCGGACCCCCGTCGATGAGCGTCAATGTGGCAGTGCAAGATGACCGGGACATAATCAAGTTTAGAGCATACTATGCTAATCTTTTAAAAGTCTTCGCTTCAAAACCATGCTGTTCATGCTGTCCTCTATCAAAGGATTTAATGTGTAATATAGAACAGCTTATAACTGCAACGACTCAGACTTTGAGTGATGTTGATGACTACGACCTACCATCTGTTACCGTTTGACTTTGCTGCATGGAAGTAAGCAAAAATGTATATTTTCATAAATGCTTTGCTTTTAACACAATAAAAATGACTACAAAACGAAAGGCATCTTTTTCTCGGAAGAATGGTTCTTTTAAACCTTCAAGTCAGTTTAAGAAGGCGTTGCGAAAGTTAAACAGCATGCGAAACAATAAAGTTAAGTGCAAATTAATTCAAAACTCAAGTGATGATTTCATCCGTGATTTGGCTTTTGCAATACACAAATGCCTCCCAATATACAAGCCTTTATTGAGTACTGATTCTCTAAACAGCATTAGAAAATTTTCAAATCCAAGAAGCAGTGATATGAAAAGGCGGAACTTAGTTCAGCGTGGAGGTGGTGGGTTTTTGAATATGTTGAATGATATTGGAAACAGCATTTACAATGTACTCAACAGTCCACTAGGGAAAGTTGTAGCAGGTGCCGCAGTGTTGCTATAGACGACGAATCATGGATTGACACGTCATCATTGATTGATGATTCATGTGAATATGTATATAAGAGAGACGCGCTTGTACTCTTAAATCACTTTCAAGCTATCATTCATCGCTGACGGTTGAAAAGCTCCGAATAAGTACAACATTGAATTATGTCTCAAAAAATGTTTATAGTTAGAGAGGAGAGCGACTCATTTGAACGTGATCTCTTTAAATTCCGACCGACAAGGAAGGTTCAAGGGATTGGAAATACCTTTTACTTCCAAACGTTGAGCTATGGTGACGATGGTTTCTACCTTCAAGTTCCATTTTTCCACAGTAATGGTATGTCTTCATCTGGATATAGCAACATGAGACAAATGCGAGTGACCTTTCCGAAATGGCAGCAGATGATACTCAAAACCATCGACTCTTTGGCGAAGGAATGCGTTGTGTTGCCCGAAAGTGCTCCTACACATTGGAGGAAGGCGTTAGAGGAAGGAAGTGGCTATAAGGATTTACCCGAGTTCGATACGCTATTCTTGAAATTGTCCGATCACTTTCAAGCATTCGATCTACTTGGAAATACAATGGAGTGTGATGATCTGAAGCGCGGACGATGCATGGGTTTAATACACGTCAACGGACTATACATTGGTGCTCACGGCTCAACCGGAAAAGTGGCATCGTTACAAATGAAAGTTCTACAGTTGGTTTATGAGCCAATGCCGATTGATAAGTGTCTAATCACCATCGATAAATCTACTTCAAAAGATGGTAAGGATGTTGAAGAAAGCAAAAAGCGGGGACGGAAATCCAAGGAAGGGAGTGTTAAGTTGAAATTGAAACGCCAAGATGCTCAAATTGACGCGAGAAGTTATTTTAATGCTGACATTGATGAGGAAACACAAATGCTGTGAATGTGAAATGAAAGTTTCTAAATGTAAATAAAGTTGTTATGGAACATGACTTGTTTTATTCTAAGCAAACTGGTGGGTGTTGGTCTTTAAAGCTTTTGAAATTTCAGGATGACAGATTTTCGCCTATTCACTGATCGCACAGTGTGTGTGGCCGGACCAAGTCAGTCCGGTAAAACTACTTTTGTAACTCAATTACTACAATTTAGAAATGAGATGTTTAATAAAGAAATTAAAAGAGTTAAATGGTGTTATGGCATATTTCAACCACAACTACATTCTGCACTTCGCCAGAAAGGTTATGATGTGAAGCAAGGGTTACCGACAACTGAAGACATCAAAGCAGGTGACTTACTAGTATTAGATGATCTATTACGTGAAAGCAAATCTTCAAAGGATGTAACTGAAATGTTCATTCAAACTGCACATCATAGGGAAGCTTTTATTATCTACATCACCCAAAATATCTTCGATGGAGGGAAAGAGCAAAGAACTAGAAGTTTGAATACACATTATTTGGCAATATTTAAAAATCCAAGAGACAGCAGTCAGATACATCATCTCAGTAGACAGATATTACCTCAACAACCTAAAGTTCTTTCAAAAATATATGAAGATGCAACTAAGAAACCACATGGCTATCTATTTATTGATGTAACTCAGGAATGTCCGGAACGACTTCGATTTCGAACTAATATCATACCTAATTCCGTTGAACCAATGACAGTTTTCTCGGTTCACACCTAGTTTTAAGCAATGTACTTTGTTGCCTTATTATTATTACAAACATGTCATATTCAAAGATGGTAGTCATTCCTCAAGAGGAGTATATACAATTGACTACATTACAAAGTGCACAAGAAGTCAAAAATATAGATCAACCTATTACGAATCAACTTAAGGAACTAACACAAAAGGATATGGAAATTCAGAAGATTAAGGATCCCTATCGACGAATGCAGTTAGCAGCTGAAAACATTGATTAGAGGCGACAGATTTGTGATAAGTTGCGACGATTTATAACCTTGTCAACACCTCGACCATATCGTGTGCGCGCTGAGCGATTATTTGACTTCATTGATCCACATGTGAAGTTCAATTTGAGAGGGGAGATAATAGATGAAACAACTGGTGATGTTATTAGAAATAGTCACATAGATGACCTTCTGCAATATGCTGTCAGAGATGTAAGGCGAAAACTAGGTGCACCACAAGGGTGGTCATATTTTCAGAAAATTTTATCTGATCAAAATGTACCACACAATATTATTGGAGGACCGACTGTGAATGAGTTGGACAAGGGTCACTTACAAAATGAAACAAAAAGTAAAACACCCACGATGGCGGTCAAGCGAGAGCTTCATGATCCCGATGATCTTCAACCAAAAAGAGCTACTAGGCGCTCAATGCGTGTTGGAAAGGATTATAGTAAATATTAAGCAAATATAAATTAAGCTTTGCTTCTCTCATATCATGTCGCTACAAAAGTTTTGCTGCTGTTTGAAATCTGCGCTCGAAGGTAAAGGAGAAGAGGGCATAGAGGTTGATATCAATTGTGTTAGCAGTTGCTGTGCGAGTAATACGCGTGCAAATCAGAGCAAAGACGATGCGTACAGCAGTGAAACTCAGAAAGATTTATTACGACTTAAATCGCCCCGCAAGTTTCAGTCGTCTGGAGGTTCTGGCTCGTGCAGCAGGTGTGGGAATAGAGAAAGTCAAGAAGTGGTTAAGGAGTCAACCGACTTACACTCTTCACAAAAATGCGAGAAAGCGGTTTCCAACGAGAAAATATGTTGTTAACAATATAGATAGTCAATGGCAAGCGGACTTGGCTGACATGCAACAGATATCACAGTACAATGATGGCTATAAATACATCTTAACCGTAATAGATATTTTATCTCGCTATGCTTGGCCACGTGCGCTGAAATCTAAACGAGGACCAGAAGTTGAAGCGGCTTTTCAGAGCATTTTCGATGAGGGGCGTGTTCCGCAAAGAATACAGACCGATCAAGGGAAGTAATTCGAAAACTCTCATGTTCGAAGTCTCCTTAAAAGTCATAATGTGGAATTGTTTAGTGTCAAAAGTGCTTATAAAGCTGCCATGGTTGAGAGGTTCAATCGCACACTGAAGACAAAAATATGGCGCTATTTCACTGCAAAAAATACACATGTTTGGATAGGTGAGCTGCAGAAATTTGTTAAGAATTACAATGAAAGCTACCATCGAATCATTTAGATGAAACCTGTTGATGTTACCCCAGATAATGCGATGGATGTATGGCTTCGATTGTATGATAAGAAAGTGAAAAACATTTCCAATGAAAAGAAAATTAATGTTGGTGATAGAGTTCGGATTTCAAAGGTTAAGTCTACATTTGAGAAGGGGTCTACCTAATTGGACTGAAGAAGAGTTTTTTGTAGATGAAGTAAATACAAAATTTAGACCCACTATGTATAAATTAATAGATTACCATGGCAATCCAATTGAAGGAAAATTTTACTCTTATGAATTGCAAGTAGTAGACAGAAGTGAAGAGGTGTATATGATTGACAAAATAATTAGGAGGAAAGGTCATGGCAATCAAAGGAAATATCTAGTTAAATGGAAAGGATATCCTGATTCATTCAATAGCTGGATAACGCACCAGGATCTACAAAATGTGGAGGTGGGAGACACTCGTAACTTTTAAGCTAATATAGCATGTGATTTCTTACATATATAATAATAATAATAATAATAATGGTGTTTATTTCTCGTCGAATGAAAATCATAATTACAAAGAATGAGACACAGTACAACTTAAAAAGAAATCAAATATCGATGTTAAAAGCTCTGACATGAATAGATACAAGTACATTCTAAAAGTTAGTGATAATATACGGTAGATGAATAAAGAGACTCGTGTACATCTGCTGTGGTGTACTACAGTCCTCGTCGCGATTGACACATACTTTCGTTGAATAGCTTTGCGGTGTAAGGGAAGAAGGTTTGTTTTCTCTTTCTGAGGCGACAGAATACGATTTCATAATGTCTTGAATAGTGAAGGCGCTTTGGTAGATACTGGTGCAGTCGATGGCGTGGGTGTGACTCGACTTTCTTGAAAAGCTTTTTGCTTATCATTTCTCTTCTTTGAGTTAGGGAGACAGGGGTTTGAATGTCCATCAGCTTGAATGCACGTCGTTGAATCCTTTCCAGTTTCTTTTCTAAAGTCTTAGGCAGAGAGACGAAAACTGGGCAAGCATATTCGACAACCGATCGAACTATACCATTGTATACTTGTTGGAGATTTCTTTTGTTGGTGAAGCCTTTGACTTTCCTGAGAATATAAAGTCGGCGATTGCACTTCGATGTAATATCTCGTATGTGATCGTGCCATGTTAGATTATTGTTGATAGTGACACCCAGCACTTTGGATTTGATCACCAGCTTAATCGGAAGTTTGATTTCGGGCTTCTTCACATTCTTCAAACACAATAACACGCTCGATTTTTCAGCATTGAGTTTCAAGTTGTTCGAGGAGCACCAGTCTTGAACAGCAGATATTTCGACATTCAAGGTCTGCTTGAGCACTTCATCATCCAACGAATCTGCACCAAGTGGGACCACGAGTGTGATATCATCGGCATACATTACATTAACGCTGTTGGGATTCTTGCACATAAGGTCAGATGTAAAGGTGGCAAAGATTGCCGGCCCAAGGACTGAGCCTTGCGGAACTCCTTTCAAAACTTTTATTTCTCTGGAAAGGGATCCATTAACTTTCACCAGGCACTTTCGGTCTTTCAAATAACTTTGCAACCAGAGGAGAAATCCTTTAGAATAGGAGAGACAGTTGAGCTTCTCCAGGATGAGTGCATGTTGAATTGTGTCAAAGGCAGATGACATGTCAAAAGAAATGATGGATGTACCGATATTACAGGGGTCGTCATAACAACGGTAGGCGCTATCTACTATGTCTATCAATGCCGTTGCAGACGAGTGAGCTTTTCGAAAACCATGCTGAGGTCCATAATGCTCTTGGAATTTGTTCCTCATTTTGCTGAAAACTATTTTCTCCAATATCTTTCCCTGTAAAGGGAGGACAGAAATAGGCCGGACCTTTTTGATGTTTGCAGTTGACCCTTTCGGTATTGGAGAAATAATAGCCGTTTTCCATATTGCCGGTACAGATCGCTGCTTGATGGAGGCATTATAGAGCATCATGAGGGGTAGCGCAAGGAAGTCTGCGAGCTCTTTGTAGACTCTGGAAGGGACATCATCCATTCTGGAAGATTTCTTTACCGATATCTTTAGCAATTGGGCTCTTACTTCGTCTTCTGATATGGAAATATCCCAGTCATCTATCAAAGTGTCGAGAAGAACAGATTCGTTGTCTTTGGTGTCACGATTGTAGATTTCGTCAAAGTGATCTGCAAATGTATTTGCAAGAGCTTCTGCACTACCATGTTGACTTATTTCTTTCTTCCAGTTGCACGTATTTCCTTTCCCTGTGATTTCCTGCACGACTTTCCACACTTTGTTCCTGTCATTTAACTTTTGAATGTACAATTCCTTTGACTTTATAATTTCAGACCTGACTTTCTTTTGCAGTTGTTTGTATAAAACCCAATTCTTGTCACGGTACGCTTCCCATCTCTGATCTATGAGCGACTTTGTTAAAGGGGTAAGCCATTCCTTGTCTCTGGAACTCATAACCGCAGTTCGCGTGGGAATGCATTCTTTGATTAAATCAGACAGAACATGATTAAAAGAAGCTGCTTGCTCATCAACATCACAATTTCCAGGAAGAATTATATCCCAGTTCAATCCACCAAGTTTCTGTGCTAGATTTTGAAGATTGGACATCCTAAAGTCATACAAAACATGATGACATAAGTCAACAGGGTTATCCTTCACACACACTGTAGGTGTCGCAAGCACAATCAAATGGTCCGAATTACCAATTGGAGCATGGCACGAGACAGTTTCAACAGGATAGACGTGGCTGATTGATTGGGAAATCAAAATATGATCTAAAACGTTTGAACCTCTGGTCGGTTGCTTCACAATATCAAACAGAACCAGATCGTCACAAAGTCCTTTCCAGTCAAAGTGATTCAAATCTCCAAGAACCATGACATTGTATGAAGGCTTAGCTGTCAAAAGGCGATCAATCGCATAATTTAGACTTTCTCGTATTTCAGACAATTTTGAGACCGTGAGATTGGGTGGAACATATAAAGCAATGACATACATAAAACTTGAGGCTATATCAACAGTTGCGGCCTCATAAAAGTCACACGATAATTCCGGGATATTAAGGTGCTCAAAAACTAAACTTTCACAGATGTAGAGCAACACACCACCGCCTTTACGATTATTTCGGTCGCATCTAATTACAGAATAGTCAGATATGTTAATGGAAGATGACTCTACTGAGCAGTCTAGCCAGGACTCAGTTACACACAAGACGTCAGGTTTAAAGGACTTCATTGTTACGACCATCTCGTCAAACTTTCCAAGCAATGATCTGATATTAGTTAGCATCACCTTAGGATAAGAAAGGGCATTGCTTTGAGATAAAATCATTCGAGAAAATCCTTCGACTGCTTCACTTCGGTTTTCAATTTGACTTCATTTCTCCAAATCACGACATCTTCGCCAAGTTCTCTACGCCGTTTCATTTCGGTTCTCAAAGTTTTCTGTTTCAGCTGTTGTTCCTTTGTTAGATCTGGATTTACGTAAACGCGCTTGTACAAATCGATGTTTCGTAAGCCCTTTGATTTACGCAAGAACTCATTGCGACACTTCACCGATTTGCATCTCACTTTGAGCAATCGAGGTTTTCCAGCGCGTATCTGGCCAATGCGATGTACTTCCGTGATTGCATCCTTTTCGATGCTCAAGGATTCTACAAGCTCTCTCGCATATCGAATGTCATTAGCTCGACGATCGTCAACAGAGAGACATGAGCTTTCTGATATTCCAGATATGATAACGCAGTCTTGCTTGGAAATGCGTTCTTGCAGTTCCGTCATCATGGAGTTTTCACAGTCCATCTGTATTCTTCGCACTATAACTTCACTTTGTTGCTCAATCTCAATTCGGATATCAAGAATTTCCTTCTTGAAGTTGCTTTGCTCATTCGTTATTATTGATAGTCGGCTTTCAATATCATTCACTCGGTTGCTTAAGCGTTCAATTGAGCTCAAAACATCAGCAATGTCGCGTCTTGCAGATTCTATTAAGCATTTCAAGTCAGACATTGAAACACTTTCACCACCTGACTTGAAGGACTTTGATCGGGTTGAATGCGATGGTGAAGGTGCCATTTCAAAAATGATGCCGAGAGATATCACTATGAGCAGTATGAAGCACCACTTGCAAAACTTTCAAAATTCCGCCACACGGGGATCGAACACACGACTATCAGCACCGATGCCAAAGCACAATAACCGACGACCAGCAGACCAGAACGCTTGAAGTACTGAGGACACAGGCAGTTAATCAGAAACTTGCAAAGATTCGACGCGATGGTGTCACAATTCTGACGTAATTCTGATGACAGCTGGGTTTACAATGCTTCGGCGGACTGATCAGTTATCAGCCAAAAAGGTCACGATCGTATAATATCCCAAAACGAATGACACTAATCGACGAATGAATGGGAGACGAAGACTGCTGACAGGACGAGGATCACGACGATGCAAACTTTGTCGAAATTGATGCACTAGAACCACGAAGATCGGCTAAAAAAACACAAATCTTGCCAGAGACACAGAGAGACACGACCAGCACGCACATGCAGTCAAGCATGAGGTCAACATGTCTATGTCTATGTCAACATGTCTGTCAACAGGTCAACAAGCATATGAGGTCAACATGTCTACTAACTTCAACATCATTCTTCCAAGCAATAGCAACCCCAAGATATTCCCAAGTAACAAACCATCTCTCTACTCTGTTGAATTCGCTAATCCAATTACTCTGCATGGACCTCATGAAGTTGCTCTAACTGAAATTACTTATTACAACGATATCAGTTTGCTAAAGAACAACTATTTTGAATTACATAAAGAAGTGCGAGAGAAGGATGATTGCTTTCGCATATTTCAAAATGGTCTACATGGTACATGGGCTTTTCATCATCTAACTTTACATCCTTTTTCAACATCTTTACCATCTGTCCAAAACATGATTAAAATTCAAAAGGCATTTGCAACGTCAACTTTTGATTCTAAGGTTCCCACAATGAGCTTGCAAGATACAGAAAAGGAAATCGGTAGAATGTTTGAACGAATAAATGATCTCTTCAAGCTGACTTTGAATAAATTCTACAAACCAGTCATAAAGGGGTCAACAAAATTGATGAAGGAAGGGAAGCATGTTCTTCTTGTATTAGGTAAGGATTTGAGTCATACTTTTGGGTATTCCAGAGCAACTTTCTCATCAAGGTATTGGTACAATGGACGTGGATGGAATTCGGAGAGGAAAGTCACTGATTTTCAATGTAGAATTGTGCCATTGTATGCATTACAAAAAAGGAGCATCCGAGTAAAAAATAAATTTGAGGTCATTAGAAGTGTTGAAGACTTTGCAAGAAAGTTTCAAGGATCAGTGCCAGAAACGTTAATGACTTGTGAATATAAGAAAGAGAAAGTAACTTTATTTACTGTTGAAACGGAGACAGAATTTATAGTTTTTACTAAAAAGACACCATTGGAAAAGTCTGAGTCCGCTGTTATTGAATTCGGAACTGAAATGATTGGGATCTTTAAGGGCCTTGAAAGCGCACCTTGGTTGACAGAATTAAATGATACATTCAAGGTTCAATTGTCCTCTTCTAAACTCAAAGCATCAACAAATGCTTCATGGGATATCCACGTATACAGCGAAGACATATTGCGTGATGAATTGTCTACTTCCAGTGAACTTGTAAAAAGAGTTAATTTGAACATTGAAAGCTTGAAAACGCCATCTGAATTGTGTACAAAGTTAAATGAGTTTGGTGTAGATTACCTTGATGCAGATGAATATCACTTTTCTTATGATCCACATAAGAAACGCATGATTCTAAAGGTAAGGAAGAACTCTCTTATCAAGCTGGATAGCGTGTTAACGTCCACATTGGGATTCTCAAAATCAACTATTTATGAAGGCACATCAATAGGCGATACAGCCCCATCACTAGAGCGTGATATAAGTAACTTATACGTCTATTGTAACATTATTGAATATACAAGGGTTGGCGACATTGAGGCCTCACTTCTGCGCACATTTCCTCTCTCATCCGTAAGGAAGCAACTAATCAATCGAGAATTTATTAACACGATGTATGTACCAATGAGCAGAAATGTCATCAATAGAATTGACATATCAATTCATGATGATACAGGTGAAGTAGTACCATTCTGTGGTGGTGTTACTGTTTTAACACTACACATCAAGACACGAGAATAAGGCTTTACGCTATTGTGGGATCTATAATTATCTACAGGACATAATGTCAGGCATTTACAGTGGTCCATCCTATCAGAGCGGCTATCCCGTGTTTGCTGGAGGTAGATGACAAGTTGGAGGAGGCATATTCGGTGCACTAAGACGTATGGTTCTCCCAACAGTCAAAAAGTATGGCGTACCATTCATGAAGCGGGTTGGAAACAGAGCTTTAGACTATGGTGCAAATGTTGCAGCTGATGCACTTCAAGGGGAGAATATCGGTGAATCCATGAAATTGCGTGCACAGGAATCTGCCATAGACGCATTAGATGATTTAACAAAGACGAGGCGTACATTTCGGAAGAAACGTAGGAAGTCAAGACAAGTTGGATCAGGTCGAGTTACTAAGCAAAGGCGTAGGAGAAGTAAAAAGCCCACCAGAGCAGCACGTTCTAAATCAAGACGTCGTGTGAAAGCAAGAAAGCGCAAACGAAATTCCACAGCGACTGGAAACAAATCAAAACGAAGGAAGACAACATATTTGTAAAGCTAATACGATGCAGAGTATCAATTCGGCTTTGTGTTTCTTTGATTCACCACCTCATCAAACTGACATTATTTCCTCAACTATTGTTGATATAGTCCCCACAACAAATATCGATGGTAACCAACAGCCTATTCAGTTTGATATACCTGCTAATCCTCAAGATTATATTGACTGTCAATCCATTGATTTAGAATTGTGTATACAAATTAAGAAGACTGATGGTACCAATATTGATTCAACTAAGGATAAAGTGGGATTGACAAATCTTCCTATTGCCAGTCTATTCTCAGATGTGTATTTAATATTGAATGACAAACAGATTGAAGGAGGGGATCGAGCATATCCCTATGGAGCATACATAAATACAATGACGCAATTTCAGAAGCAAGCTAAACAGTCACACTTGCAAGTTGCCGGCTGGTATGATGATCAGCAAGGGAAATTTGATGAGGTTTCAAATGGAGGTTTAAAAAACGAATGGAATTGATAGCAGATTCAAAGGAATTATACTTGAAAGGACCTGTCTATCTTGATTTCTTTCGTCAATCTAGATATCTACTATCACAGGTTAAAATGCAAATAAAATTTATTCGCGCAAATCCTGAGTTCGCGTTAATGGCTTTTGGAGCTACAAACTATCAAATCAACATAAGTAGTGCCGTGCTCAATGTAAGGAGAGTAACAATGAACCCGTCAGTCATCAACGAGCATGCGACAGGATTGAGGAAAAGCAATGCAATATATCCAGTTAATCACAGTGTGTTAACAAACTTCACAATTGGTGCGGGATCATCCTCTCATGCCTACCCAAATCTTTTTCCCACTGCGATGCCGAAGGCGGTGTATATCACATTTGTGGAAAATGAGTCATTTATTGGTGCTTTTGAAAAGAATCCATTTAATTTCCAACACTTTAACGTTAGTAAACTAGCACTCTATCAGGATGGAAAATTTGTTGCTTGCAAAGCTTATGAGCCTAATTTTAAAGAGGGTAAATTTGCACGTGAATATGGTTCTACTTTCACTGCACTGAGCATGTTTAACACAGATGATTCAAATGGAATTACAATGGATATGTATAAAAATGGTTACTTCTTCATTATATACAATCTCACAGCAGATGCAGATCTAGGCGGTGACAGCGTAGGAGTTACAAAGCCTGGTAATCTACGACTAGAGGTGTCATTTGAGTCACCTTTGAAGAAAACAATTACTTGCCTCATTTATGCTAACTGTCAGCTATCAGCGATGAGTAACTTAAGCAACATACAAATTTTGAGGAAAATGGGAAATGCTCATCCCTACTCCAAGTCAATATTTCTTGATGTCTTTTCTAGAGATAATTTACCTAATCCAATTCCTTTCTATCCTTGTTCGCTTATCATCAATACGGACAGCAACAATCTTCCTGGTAAACATTGGGTTGCAGTGTACATCAATCGCTATAAAGTGGCTGAATATTTTGACTCTCTTAATCTACCTTGCTTACATGACATTGCACTATGGATGAATAGGTTCTCCTGGACGATTAAGAAAGTTACATCGTTTCCACTTCAAAGCAATGTATCTCTCATGTGCGGCGGTTATGTGCTATATTTCATCAACGAGAGACCATTGAAAAATAAGTGTAAAAGTGTTTTACAACTTTTTTCGAAAGACTGCTATAAAAATGATGTAATTCTTACAAAGTATATTGAAACTGTTTTGTAATAAAGTTTTATTTTATATGTAAATATCCTTGTTTTATGTTCCAAATCGTTGGGTTTAGAGGGAAAGCAAAACATGTTTACATTTCAATATGTATTTACAAATATACAGTTCTTTTCTAAATATTTACATAGCTACAATGTAGATTTCACAAATACTTTTCTCAAATCACATAGGATGGGAGGAACATCATTTATGTCTTTAATGCCGGTTATCACAATCTTTCCATTATGGAATACATGAACATGATATGGGTGCCAGTTAGTCATCTGTGCTGCTGGAAATAGTTCCACTTCATAAGTGAGATTATTTGATGATGTGACTTTACGAAAGTCATAATGATAGTTCAATTCACATAACACAGTCATTGTCTTCACTTCCCATTCAGATAATGAGTCACTAAGTAAATTTTCTAACGTAGAATGTAGATATGGTAGATCACCATCAGTGAAGCCACCAACACACTGAATTGTTCCATTTGGAAAGAATAGGATAGTCACATATTTATCCTTCCTCTGTATCCTCCATGTTAACATTGAGGGTCTTCCCAGATGTAGATTCGTTGTCGGCTTCATCTTGTGTTTTATTAATAACCATTGCTTTCGATTGGGAATGTTCCGCTCGATTTCTTGAAGATTGAGTTTTGAGTTTACTTTTGTAGTTAACATGCGATTCACGACTTCCATCCGCTTGATGTCCTCCATCCTTAATGAATGAAATCATATGTGGTAGTATCTCTTTTGTAAAGTTTCTCCATGTGACGTCACTGAAACGGAAAAATCGATAGTCAATATCTTCTCTCTTTGGTGAACAGACGTATAGCTTGACGGTAGAGTCACACTTTATCCATACCTTTTGATCGAGGGGAATCTTCATCCGTGTCTTATGGTTGTCAATCAGATCAGCGAAGTCTTTCAGTGAAGATAATGCGTCAAGGCTAATGCAAACGCCACGATGTTTTCCACCACTATTTGTTATTAAGTGACGAAAGACTACTTTCTTAGAATTTGTTATGTGAATGCTTTGTGAGTCATTTAATTTCCATGTTCTAATGTAATGAGGCATGTTTTCAAATATAAACCTAAATTTATTTGTTTGCATAAAGCTTGCTATTTTACATCTCAACATATCGGAATGATGTTGAGTGCTACGTCTTCAATTCATAGTAGGACTACCTATGTTTTAGTAATTATTTCTACACATCGGAAAGATGTAGAAATTTCATTTTATATTTAATCTACCTATATATTATTAAGCATGACTACGCAGAAATGTAGTGATTGGTTAGTTTACTTTGTTAAATTTCTTAAACTTCTACGTCACCTGTAGCAGGAAGGCATCTCCTTCTCTTTGAGGGTGGGGGAAGACCTAAACTATAGTGTCCATATGGTAGAGATAGATTTTTATTTAACCAACAGCGCTTATCCTCCCAAAGTGAAAGTCCTCGCTTTCTAAATGATTTTGTAGTGACTACGTGATTTGTTGAATTTATAATTGTCATTTCCTCATTTGTATCCATTTCACTGTAGTACACGGTCCTATAAACATTATGTTGTAGTTTTTTAACTGCAGCTCTCTGCACTCCTTTTGCCCGCTTGATGCTATCACAAGTTGAATCTAGATATTTCATTGAATACATTTTTGGTTTTAGCAAGATCATTTCCTCAAGCAACTTTCCCGCACACTCATCCTTAAAACAACCTAATCTGGCTCTGTTTGTTACTGAGTATAGTCGGTGATGACTGTCATAGTTTGAAGAGTCAAATTTTTCACCAAAATATAGCAGTACATCCTCCAAGCTGACAGATGGTGAGGTGTACAAACATAGGAAAAAACTATCGGTATCACCTCCACAAAGCCGCGTTCTATTTATCAGTGGACATCTTTTCAAATCATTGTAGTATAACTGGTACATTTCCAATTTGCTTTAGTCAAGTACCGCCTGACCAACATAAATCAATTTATTCAACATTATTGAAGGTTTATACATTTCCATACCGACTAGATCTTCATCAAATATCTTATGCTGTACATAGAGAGGATGATTTGATAATTTTCGACATTGTTCCACGCTGTTTACTAATTTGAATTTTCTCCTTCGTCTTACATTTTCCATTGTTTTACCATATAAAGAATTATTTTTCAACTTATAAAATGACTTTTCAAAGTTGGTACTTGATTGAGCTCTCTTTTGTGAATTCATATCAATGTACGTTCTCAACCATGGCTTTTGTGTGAACTTTATACCGTTGTGAATTTCTGTGATTTTCATACCCATGGATAAATAAAATTTTAATATTGAATAGTGTACAACATAATTTTCCCTATTGAATTGATGAAGCAAGAGTTTTTTAGTTGGACTGAATTTAGTGTCTGGTCTTATTTTCCTATGTAAATCCTCCATATAAGTTGAGAACATATTTTGCTCTACGGTCTGCATCTCTGGCGCTAATGGGAAATCGGCAGTGTCATCATGTATGTTTGCAGGATATTCCAAGTTCAAATCAAAAATATAGCCAATTTCACCATCATCATCGATAGCTTGTATATTTTCTTCGTTTAGAAAATAGCTTACTTCACTATCACTCAACCATTTAAAATTTGAATGTGGTAGACTCTTACTGAGCGAAGAACCGTAAAGGTTATTGTCATAAATGTAAGATAAGTGACGACTTTCATTTGTATTATTTTGTAATTCCGAAATGCGTGCACGTGCTCTGTGAATGTTCGTAAAAGTCATTCCACCACTTATTCCCCTTTCGAAGAGATTATACATACTTTCGTCTTGTATGTAGTGTGGAGGATCATTAGATGTCAAATTTAAAGCTGAAGTAAAGCTAAGATGTGGAAGGCTAACGAAATGGACAGGATCTACTTCATCTTCACTTTGACTTAGTGACATAAAAACTTCAAAAATATCTGTCAGTTATAATACATCCAGTTTCAAATATGCAAGCATGTAATCACCAAAATTGTTACAATTGAAAGTAAACCACGCATTACTAGCGTGCTTATATTCTTCATCTGAACAATGTTCACGAGTGAGATCATTATAAAATTCACATTGTGGTGGCAGACATTTTTCTGACAATGTATTTAGACTTTTGAAATAACAGTAGGAAAACACTCCCTTTTGATAAAGAATATCATCTGTTAACAGGGGAAATTCATTTCTTAGTTTTTCTACATGTTCATAAACTTGCAATCCTCTTGCTAACTCACTCAATGATGCACTTAAAAATTGATAAGAATCTAAGAATTTTAACTTGAAGTAGATTGTTTTTCCTTTGTATTCGTTCACAGGGACGCTGGCGGATAGAGTTATATACTTTTCAGCTGTTGCTGCTACTACTTCCAATTTCCATGACTTCTTCTTTCCAATTGCTTTATAGCAAACGATATGACTATCATAATTCTTAAAACTATGGAAGAAGATGGGTAGTTCCCGCCTATTTAGTTTTAATCGAAGATTGCATTTACTGCATATTGTTTGTCTATATCTTCCTGTTAAATGGTCGTGATCTCTTACTTTTATGCAATCATCACTAAATACAGCTTTACATTTATTACAATTTTTTACATTTTTATGTTTTTCTTCTTCATCAGAAGAAAGAGACATTGGTTGCCGGCTTATTGCACGCTGATTATCATATAAGTTTTGAGCTATATTTTCTAGGTGATCCAAGAAGTCCATAATACAATTCTCTCCTTTGAAGACATAATATTTGTTTTCAAATCTGGACTGGAGAGCTTTATGCCAAACATGATAAACACCAACTGCTGCCGGTTTGTGTACTTTATTATCGATGTAGCACTCTATATCTGCATAAACAACTAAAGGAGGACTTAATTGATATTCCATGGTACTTGTGCTTACCTCTAGTTGTTTAGGCATTCTTTCTATTTGTGCCTTTCCACGAACACAAAATTGATAATGTCGCTCCAAAGTTGTCTTATATGTAAACGATTGGGTACATCGATCGCAGAAATGTTTATATCTTCTATTTATTTTTCTATATAATCTTGATAGTTTTCTGATTCCACAATAGTGTGCACGTTCATTGTTTATAATTAGTAGTATATTCACAGTTCGTTTACCAATAAAGTTGCTGCTATATCGAACACCTTTTAGTCCTTTTTCGTAAAGGTGAATGTTGATTTTAATGTCATTATTTTTCTCAAACTTAGGAATATCTTCAATTGATACGGGTGTAGAGATGTCATTCATATTTAGTTCAGATGTCCATTTACTATATGATTTTATCTCATTCCTAGAATATGATACATCATTGTAATGTAGCATTGATAGAACTGAATACAAGAAACAGTCATTTGCATTTGAATGTACATTAATTACAGCCTTCGAATCTTTCAGACTCTTTGGTAGATTAAATACTTCTCCACCAGAAAGTAATGGAATAGTAATAACATTGAATTCTATATTTAGTATTTCATCTATAACCCAATTGCTACCCTTATTTGCAAAAGCTTCAATATGACTTGAGAGACTATTTAAGTTATCTTGGAACCATGTATCATAGTCATAAATATAGTTTGTGGATGATGAAGTAAAGTGTGCGAGAAACGTTTCATCTTCCTGAGGATTTGATCGCACATAACGAATTTGTGCTACCAGACGACCACGTAGTTGAAAATTTTCTAGAAGGTTTGTCACTAAGTTCTCTAATATAGATCGCATACTTAATAAAAAGGAAGTTATATCTACTGTGTGTGCTGATGGTGTGATGTCGTATACACGAGCATGACCGTTGAGCGCGCTTTCGCTGAGACTTACAGTTCCATGATTATTTTGAATATTCATCTCACTATTTGTATTATGCATATTCATATGCTGACGGAATTTGCTTATACACGTACAATTATACGTTTTACCACAGCGGGAGCAGCATTGCATAAAGATCAAACTATTATTTGAAGCGCTGATTGGTACATGTCTAGACGTTGATTCAGCAGTACTAGATTCGGGTATTTCACTATCATTAGCTGAGATACTTCGAGGATTTGAATTTAAATTACAATTACTTGGTTGCTTATCACAGACTAGATTGTGTCGCTTTAGATTATCCTGTCGTTTCGTTTCATATGGACACTTCCTACACTGATAAGTTTTTCCTAACTTACAAAACTTTTCATGGCGTTGCAAATTACCATTAAGAGTAAACGTTTTTCCACATTTAGAACAGACAACCATGTTTATTAAACTGGTGAGGATTATAATTTTGCAGACTATATATATTTTTTATCATCCTATGACGTCACAACGATTACTAGCCAATGACATTTGTTCCAATCTACGATGAAATAAGAAGACAGGACTTGTATCAAATTCTTTTTCCATTAAGTTAAAAAGTCAAAGTAAAAGAAATTACAACTTTTGGCACTCTATCATGTCACTGTGTGAGAGTTTCACATGATGGCACTGCTCGCAACAGTCGGACGTATCCTCCATCCGAGTCAGTCTCACCCGTGAAATGACACCTTCACGATACACGATGTGCATGAGCGTCTCACGTTCGAATTGCCGATTGCCTCGGGCCACAGAAGAGGACAATAGCAAGTTTGACTGTGTCAAATTGCGAACAGACACAATCAAACCCCTATTCTCCTCCCTGAGCTTCCTCTCCCGCTGTTCAGCCATCCGAAGTCGTTGCTCACACAACTTGAGTTTCTCCTCCAGTCGCTCATCACCTTCTAACGTTTCGTGAAGGTCCATATTATATTCCCGCAGAGGTAATGGAGCGGGAGCAGGAACAGGGACCGGATCGGGAGTAGGAGCAGGATCAGGAAAAGGGACTGGAGCGGGAGCAGGAGCAGAAGCAGGATTAGAAGAAGGGATCGGAGCGGGAGCAGGAGCAGGAACAGGTGACGTAGTAGGAGCTCGTGGTGGTGTGGGAACTCCTCGATGTTCGAGGATCGGCGTAAAAGGAAGCCGAGCGCTACAGTTTGGCGACGCCCGGATCCGCGAGAAGGATATCTCTTGAGATGCGAAATCAATCACATGCTGAAATGAGAAGAAATAATTGTTTACTATCTATATGTCCTTATAATGACGATAGAGCAATATAGATCTAACAAAATTTATAAAAATCATACCTCAGGAGTGACACTTGATGGATTGTCCCGAAACGAATTGTTCTGAAAATAGATATCACTGCTATAATTTTGAACCACATTTAACAAGAGAAATCATGAGATTTAGTTAATAATTATTTTATGTAGTTATTGTTAATTTCGATACTTACAAGAGAGCGTCTTGTGTCATCCTCATCAGAAGAAGATGATGTGGGTGACGACGTCGCCGATGACGTAGTAGTCGTCTCATCCGATGAAGACTCCGATGAGGACTCCCGTATCGTATACGGACGCTCTTCATTGTCCTCAACTGATGTGGTCGTAGCCGGAGTTGAGGTGATGCTAGCAGCTCTGGATTTTTTCAGGGATAGGGATCGCATTACCTGAAGCGGTAGAAAAAGTTAACTGAGTTAACTGTTAACTGAGCAAATGGATGATGTATGATACATTAACAAGTGACGAGAGGGACTTATGAAAACGACTATAACAACTGTACTTACGGGACGTGGGGTACTTGACTCTTCTACCGCACTCAGCTTGGGAACCGGTGGTAGAATTTTGAACAGCTGCAAAGAGAATTAACGCATTATTGTACATTGAGGGTGATTAATTTTTATCAACATGTCTTACATTTTTCATTTGAGGCAACTTTTTGACAACCTTTGTCTTCTTCTTCGCTGGAGGCCTCTCACACTGAAATGTTTTTGAAAAGTTAAATTTACTTCATACATAACGAAACAAATGTTCTTAACATCAATCATTTTTATTTTAAATTTAACTTGTACAGTTATCGGCACTCACCTCTAGATCGCTTGATGAAGAGTCACTATCAATGAATGCTCTTGATTTGAACTTTTGCTTTCTTTTTGTGGGAGGTTTTGCTGGTTCGGAACATTGGCTGAGTACTCCCTCTACAGCCCTATCCTCCTTCGCGAAAAGCCTTGCCAATTTACTCTTTTCATCCTTTGAGGTTAAATTGCGTCCACCTCTACCGTTTTCCTGCGCGCAGGATGCATGTCTACTGATGAAAGCCTTAGACTTATCGTCATTTGCCATTTCCGTGCTTCGCACGTAGGACCGACAGGTGAGGCAATATACGTAGGTGCAGCCCTCCTTGAAAGTACACTCCTTGTGACCACTCTTACTGGCATGTCTCACCGGCTGCTTACATGTTTCACAAAAGTGAAATATTAAGCGCTGGCGTGCGAGGCTTGCATGACGAACCATTTCTGTAAGTCATGAAAAGCGTTTGTTATTATTTTATCTGTTAGCAAATGTGAATATCATTTCAGTGACTATTGCATAAATATTGGAAAGTAATTCTACAGTAATTGATTTTTTTAACTTTGAAAAATATTTTCGAGATAGAAACCGAAAGTCGAAATGTTAAATTTACCTTGAAAAGGCTTGCTTACATATGAACATGAAATTGAAATCAGCTGATGTATTATTATTTTATTTCGAAATGAAATCATAGAAACGAAACTGATGTTTTAAAAAAGATAAACATTTCTGACTTTGGTTAAACAACTTCTAATTTGTAAATGGTCCACAGACTATCACTTTGAAAACAAAATTAGCATTTGAATTATTTACAAATTTGAAGCACACTGGAAATGTTTATCTTTATTTAAACACTTCATCATATAAGCTTGTATGCTTTATAGGTTTTGAAAATGCTATAATTAATTATGAAAATTAATAATTCTGTTTAATAATATAACATATAGTGTTCCTAACTTAAGATCCAGCCACATGTTTTAAACTAACTGGTTATAAGAACTTAGTAATGTTCCTACTCCCAAACTATATAAGGTAGTGAATAGAAGAATGTAGAACTCACTTCAGAATTGCAGTTATAAATCGAGAAAACGGAGAGACGGAGAACGAGGTCTGCTATGCACACAGAATAATTCAAAAATGAGCGAAGAACGGAGCTATACAACTTCTTTATATATGATTCTAACAAAGGAACCATGAACAAAGACCGGATGTCATCATAACATCACATTGGTATAGAAAAACAAACTGTTGAATTCAAACAAAACTAAACAGCTGATATATTTTAATGATGAAATAGAAAAGTGCCATCAAAGTCTTTGATGCTAGAGTGGTACACGTAACCGCGAAGTTAAACCAATTAACATGTGATGAAGATGGATTCCCTGCAGTTCTAAACATTAAAAATTCTACTTAAGTTAAGGATTTCATCTAAATTCAAATAATAAAGAAAAAGTCATTAAGTTTTAAGAAGTTAAATCCAGACTGCATCATAAAACGCGCAAAAATCGAAATTCAAATTTCGTAAAATCAAATTTCGCGCCAAATTTAAATTTAATGGCATCTAGGGTTAGGGAAGCAAGAAGAGTATTTATTTACCCTATAATCCGAAAAATTTCGAGAGCGCGAAGCGCCCGAGAAATTTTGAGGCCCCCCCCGCCGTGTATGAAGGTCAAAGGTCAAGTCAAAGGTCAAGTTCATGTGGAAGTTTATGCATTATGGTCATTTCGAGTGATCAAACTTTAACTTAGAAAATTTTCAAAAACTTGAAAACTTAGTTATTTTTGAGAAAAACTTAGAATTTTTCCAGTTGCATACACCTGCATACAACAAGGATTTTTTCATCGAATGGGTACATACCTTATATCATTAGAAAGGTCTTTTCATTCTCTAGCTGATGATGTATTGTATGCAATATGTATGATATCATCCTAAGGTGAAAAAAGCATTCAAAAAACACTGTAAATCTATTCAAACTTTCATCCAATTTGACTATCATTTGAATTACACATTAATATTCATTTCAAATTTGTTCTAGTACGTTCGGTGCTGTTTCAAAGTCACAAACAAGTGATTTGAAATATATATCTTCCAAATATTAAACTTAGAAATACTTATAGGTAGCTATTTCAAAGATGAATATATCTATCCCCAGTTCCCATTCAAATCCTATTAGAAATTCGATTTGTGAAATTATAAAAACAAGATTGTTCATTTATGTAAGTGTTATTAAAGATAAAAATTACATATTTTCAATATTGGGGAAAGGAATCAGTCTCTTCAGGACAACTCGAACACATACTATTGTCTTTTTGGGGGCACCAGGGCAGCGGCGAGGCGTGGCAGGATCCATTATGCTGAACTCCAGCGCAGTTGTTAAATTCTGTTCTTCAGGCTCTAATCGCACACATATCCGCTTCATGTTTGTTTTTCGTGGAGCATTTCGAACCTGACTTCCACTACGTGTCTTGACTGTTATAACAGCTTCCACCGGTGTTTCGATGATACTCCTCTGTAGTACCAAACTTTCATCTTCTGATGATATTGGATCAGGAGTTACAGGTCCTCTTACGAACACTCTGGGTTCGCATGGCGATTCCGTCCTTTCAACAGGAGAAGCGGGAGGTGCTGTGATACGTTCCATTTTCAATGTGATTAGAATAATCTAGATAAGATAGCTGATAATATGGTACTTGAGGATTAGAACCTTTGATAAGAATTGGTACACAACTAGGACTTATATACTTTTCGAACAAAGGAATTCCCAACAGCCAATCAGAGAGGTTCCGATTTTCCCTAAAGGGATATATAAGGATGTAATTGTTCCAATTAAGCAAGTTCTAATCCTCGTGACTTGAGTAGACATTAAGAATCTATTACGAATCTATTTCATGATGAGTACCCAGAAACAACTGTTCTGTTACCAAAATGAAAGCCAAGTAATTATGGGTGGACCGTTGGATGCGAAGGTTAATTTGTGTTGCGGATGTAAAGTGGAACTCTGGAAGACTTTAACAGTGACAGCACTCCAAAGGAGAAAAGGACTGTCGGCGAAGTGCCCTATACACGAGTGTGATCACGACTTCACAAACAATGCAACATTCCTCGAATGGGCTGAGGACTTCTTGAAGTTAACGGAGTCCCCCGAGGGACGTGACTTACCTTCTTTCATTTTTTATGGTTAATTACACTTACATTGTAAACCTCTTGTTTTCATTTCGCAAATTCTGTAAATGGGATTCTGATTAGTAAATAATACAACATTCATAACATAATTTCTGATCTGTAAACGCATTATGAAAATAAAAATTGTCATCATAGTCACAATGGCCACAATTGTCGCATTTGAGCAAGCAGTCTCAAAACAAACACCTGTTTAAGTACCGAAATAGATGTTCGCATCCCTATTCTAATTCACATACTCTAATTCAATTTCGGAACAAGCCGTTCCGATCGCAACACACAAATAAGTGTACCGAATCATTAAGTATGATCTCAATTCGCCTATCAATCGGAACGCGGTTCCTATTTACATGTTCCTATCCATGTTCGCATCCATTGGCAATTCGGAACATGTTCATATCCATGTTCGCATTCGCAATTCGGAACATGTTCCTATCCATGTTCGTATCCACTATCAGTGCGTCCGCAATACTAACTACTCATGTGAAATCGGGAAATTCTAGAGGGGTATTTTGAAAAGCTTACGTGAGATCTCAGGTCAGAAATTCATAGATCATTTACGCGCGTAAATTGGACGAAAATCCCTGGCCGGGACAGTGCAGGTGCCAATTTACATTTTTATTTTCGCTTGACAGCCATTTTTGCCAAAGATATTTTTCGGTGCAGTTACTGTTTTGTTGAACTGTAATTGGATCATGCCTACTTAGATAAATGCACATGATTCTGTTGTTGAATATTGCTTTGTAATGTACTTTGTGGATCGATCTTTGACAAGGATATCTGCTTCGTTTTGAAATTTCTGCATTTCTGTGTATGCTGTGGTCATTCCACTGACTTCTCAATCTGTTTCGTACAAGATATGAATATCCTGTATTTGAAGTTCGTGATATCATCACGAAATACTTAAACACAAATAGTGAAATATTCCTTCTGTGTTAATTGTATCACTTAACTCTCGTTGAAAGCTTATACTTACTGTAATATGTTTGTCAAATTCATGATAAAAAAGTCGAAAAAGCTTCCCCCGCGCAAAAAAGACACGAATTCAGAAGAGATCGCGAAATTTGAGAAAAAACCTCGGCTGCGACCCGATTGATGCCCAGACTTTTAAAGAAAGTAAGAGAAATAATGTTCCTTGCACTTCCAGCATCAATAAGTGCCATAGATTCCAAACCATTAATTTCAACACTCATACTCGTCGTATCTCAGTCCATCGTAGTTTGAATTGAGTCCAATGTCGAAGACATAGAAGCAACGTGATCAGATTTGGAATAACTTGAATAATCGTGGTACAGCTTTTGATGTAAATCTGAGGATCGGCACACGTGCAAAGTGCCCAAGTTTGCCGCATCTTCTGCAATTAGCCTTCCTGGGAGGGCAGTTAATTATCTGATACACAGAATTTTCGCAGAAGAGACAATCTACTTTTCATTGGAGCACAATTGGAAGAGAAAGGTTAATGGTTAGGTTCGATTCGAGGTTAGACTTTTCAGCTTCTACTACATTTTTTCGCAAATTGATCGGAGCACCAGAGTCAATGATTTGACCATCAGACCTGTATGACGCAGCATTCTCTTGAGCAGACTCAAGGGCCAAAGCCTATCTGACGGTGTCATGAAGAGATAATTTTGGACTTTCTAACAGACGTTGGAGTAGTTCATGTGATCGTATTCCAGAAATGAATGAGTCGAATGTAATTACTTTGATTTTCCTCTTCTGAAACTGCGCTGAAATGACAGACTTTCGTCAGCTACTTTAAAATTTGAATGTAATCGCTGATTGATTCAGCTTCATCTTGTTTTCGAGTCAAAAGAACGTGACGCGCGAAAGTTTCGTTTTTAAGTCACACAAATATTTTCTAAAGGAATGAGAGCTTCATTGTACGATTTACAGTCCGACAGATAGGCATCAGGAATCACGCAATTGACGAGGATTCGTAGTTCGTTGATTTTGGTATCTTTGGTATTAACAACACCCAAGAAATTCTCAAATGTCTTTTTCCAATGAACCCAGTCACTTCCACTGTTGTTTTGCTGACACATTCAAATCGCAGAGGTTTCATAATTTGTTCCATATCTCGGCCGCAGTAGAAATTGTGGTGACGCACGAGAACTAGAATTGGCGTATGGCGTTTACTGCAGGCGAGAATGAATAAGCACAGATGCAGAAAGACTGTACATGGACACATCGAATAATCAGATCAATACATAGCACATAGTCAAGCAGCAACCGTGTAACCCAGCATCTTCTGGAAGCAGAGGACTTAAAAATGGATGAGTGAGTTAGCCATGTGACTGTTAAGATTCAACTCAAATTTCAACCATGAAATGTCAATTTAGACGAAATTAAGAATTTTGCAGCAATATAATTGAATTTCCAACAGATAGAAATGTGACCGAAATCAACCAAATCAAAAGATCTAAAGCAGTGGTTCTTAACCTTTTTTGCCTCAATTCCCCCTGCGTAACTGAATTTCCCCTTCAATTTTTAGTCTGCTAGGTTTGATGTACTTGTAAAATATCGCATGTATTTGATATGAAACTTGAGTTAAACAGTCATTATAATATTAACGAAGATTTTAAGATTATATTGAAATGAAAATTAAAGCAACATGAGGTAAAGTAATCGCATTATACTATTATTAGATTAATATATGATATTTATAATGCCTAATTGCTAATTTTGTACTATTGTATGTCTGAAAATTAAAGCGTACACGAGATGAGCAACACACATTTTGTACATGTACCAGAAATGTATTCACATAGTGGTTCTAACCTAGGGGAAGTATGCATTTCTCACATCTGCAACTACCGACAAAGACAAACAAAAAATGTCTGACTACGTGTAAGAGACAAAATAAGATAACGTCCTTGCTACTTGTCCCGGACACATGCAGAACATAGACAATAAGTTGTGACACGTTGGCTACATCGGCAGATTCGTCCACCTGGATCGCAAAAGGTGAAGATTTTACAACAGAAGTGAGCTGTGTCTTGATGTCACCTAACATTTCGGCGATTCTGCTCCTGATTGTGACATTCGAAAGAGAAATTTGTTTCAACTGGTTGTAGGCACTGTTGTACAAAAACATTTTTGCGCAATCCATGAGGCAGGTTTTCACCAACGCTTCTACAATGTTGTGTGGCTACTTTGGGTACTTCTATTCTTCCTCCCCCCCACATTTCTGTTGCTGACACCTGAAAGTGTTGCATCGTCAACGATCTTCTCTTGCTCCTACGGGTAGTCTCATTAACGCTGCATAGCGCTGTGTGTAAAACTCCTCTTATCTGACTTGTAGAACATTCACAGCCTCACAATTAGACAACTGTTCCTCATTTGTCTGTAGACAACAATCACACGAAGTTCATGATCACAGCTGTACCTGGTATTCTAACTGAGTATCCAAGGGACCAATCCTTCATCCCAGGGTTCAAGTAAGACTTATCAGTCGTGTTGTAGTGTCACTCAGTGACAGATCAAGTCTATTCTAAACCCAATGTGACTAACTTTGGCGAAGTTTGATGATTTTGGAAAACTTGAAAAATGTGGGGGAAAGAATCGAAGTACTACCATACTTTGCCTTAGCGGTGTGGAGTGCGACGCCTCAGGATGCTTCGACGGCGGAGTAATATGTTTGTTGGAATGCACTACCTGCATCCAATCTAGCGCGATTTATTCCTTTCTTTCGCTTTGAAGTATTGAATCGGCTTGTCGACTAAGTCTGCATGGGTTCCGCGAAGGTGATCCTGCATTTGGAACGACTTCTGACAGTTGTTAGCTTTATTTTTCAAACACAACATGCACTGTGGAATATCTAGTGTCTGTTTTTTGACAGAAGTAAAGCCGTAACTAATATAATCGTCTTGATACTGGCGTTTCTTCGCATTCGACATTGTTATAACTTCTCACTCAAAGTCACTGGACTGAATAATGACAGTTTAGTAACGTTTGGAAATTCCTTTATCTCTTTGCAGCACGATGACTCTCCGGGTGACTCATGATAATTTTCTTTTCCTTGCGGCCGAGATTTTTATTACATTGGCCCTTTCTCTGTTAACTTTTGTGATAGGTTGCAGTGTAGCGATGTAGGGCATACTGTCAGCCGATTCTAATCCATTCATCTGCATAAGAAGAATATTTGGGGTTCGGCAGATCGAAAGGAGAAGTGTGAATGATTTGAGGCGAGAAGTGGGACTGCAGAGGACGACAACATGAAAGATCAAAGACAATCAGGGCAGGTCATGAGCAGAGAATGGAGAACGAGAGAATACTGAAGAGGGCAGATGCAATGCATGTGGAAGCCAGGAGACAGCGCGTGCGACCAAGGATGCGATGATAAGACTGTGTAGCCTTCTTCGTGATGGAGAGAAAGGATATCACAGAGTGGAATAAGATCGCGCAGAACGGAGATGAATGGAGAAGAATTGCAAACTGGACGTAGAACCAAATGTATGTGACCAAATGTGATCAACTAGTTTTATTGACATTGCATTTCTTTATGTGTAATGGTTTTGCCCCACCCCAGTGTGTTCGGACCCATGGGGAGACAAAGAAATAAAATTAAGTGTTTAAAGACCGTGTATCGCTCTTAATTAGTTCTGCATGTTTTGGTGTCAAGTTACCGGACAAGATGCATCACTCAGCATCAAAATAGTTTTATCAGGGTTCTGCCGACATTGAGCTCTTATTAACACCAGTCTTCCCTTTGATTCTGACTGTCAAGAACAAAATTATTCATGAGCGCATGGTGAAGAATGTTTCTGAAAGAAATTTCCCTCCAGTTAAGAACCACTGGTCTAAAGGATAATTTGAAGTCAATGACATCAGACGTTATGTTTAGCTCAAATGAAGAAAAATGACAAAATTAAAGTTGTTAAGTTATTAATTGTAAAAGTTATTTCCGCGGTACTTGAGGATGTTTGTAGACGAACAACAATTGAATGGTCATACAATCATGAGGTTGCAGAATATATGCAGAAATTCAGCATTCCATGCCTGTTATTACTCTCTCTTAAGAAATTGCTATTGTGGGTTTTGACTTGCATGTATGAATGCATTTACCTTTTATTTTCTGTGCCCCACCCGAGACAAAAAGCATCATCAGCATATTTGGAGCTGAGCATCCCATATTCAATGACAAATCTCGTGTAATAATGTACGTATATAATAATAATCGCAGTGTAATGTTGAAAATGTACACGCATGGCAGACGATGTACTTAAGCTATGCTATATACAGTACTTTTATTAACATCTAATGCGTTATTCATTTTTGCTCTTTCAGCTATCAATGGACTACACATTTAGCCCCTCGTGTCGTCCTCAATCGGTTAGAGCCCCTAGGATTTCGAGTAATTGCTGTTTCTGGTGTTGGTCAAACTCTCGTTTGGACTCTTCATAGTGACATACCTTCTGATCACAATGATTCTTCTAATGTTTCTCTGCCTGCTGCAAGTTGTAATCATCGTTGAGGAGAATTTTTGTCCAGTAAATTATCGTTTTTGTATTTATCATATAACCTCATTCCGATGAACAACCGTACTTTTCGAGTACAAAATGAGCAATCAATGATTAAACTGGTCGACATCCGTATCAGCACATCTCTTCTGGGGTCTGGTTTCATTTTGAAATTTTTTTGTCGATTATCTCAGATTGGAAAGCTAATCAAATTTTGATTCTTTCTTAAAAATCTCAAAATGTGTCGCCGCTCAGTGAATAAATAGTCCATAATTATTAATCACTGATATTCATGTTTGTTTGCTTGTTCAGTTGTTATGATTGACAGTTGCTTAACTCGCGCTAGTTAAACAAGCTTCTTTCTCAAATAATCAGAAAATCAGGTGATTGTTTGCAACAAAACATTTTGCGCAAACGTTATGCAGGAAAGAAATATGACCGGGATATCAAAAATTGCTAGAGAGTTTTAGAAAATGAATGAGGGAGAGGAGTCAGATGTCACGTAAATTAATGGGGAAAGAAGTATTAAATTTCAATTTCTCATTTTCAATCAATAAATCTATTTGGTGTTTCATGAAACTGATGACGTCATTATGCTTTCAGTTTTCTTGAACTGGTCCATCTAGTAATAGATCATTGGTGCGATGATGCTGTCCATAAACAGTGCTAAGCAGTCGGTTTCGTTGGGGATCCACTTTGCCTGTTTTGTTGTAGCAAGAGGAGAGTCAATAGGTTGAATGTTTTACATTCTATGTCTCCAGTTGCAAAGAACACAGAACCAAAACTGAAACAGCTTTCACAGAAAATTAATAATAATAATAAGGCGTATATTCTCAAGAAATGGAAATCACAAATTCAAGTTGCACAAAGTTTATACGTTTCAAACAGAAATTAAAATGATTCACATAGTGCTCAAAATGGGCGGTCAAGTTCTCAAAGCTCATAAAAGGACGAGATCATTATTATTGATTGAGATCGCAGTATTCACCATTGAGTTTGATACTCATCCAAGGGAAAAATGAATTCTGCCTTCTGTTCGTAGAGAAGTGAGGCAAGAAATATTTTTCACTACGTGGCAAAACAGGTGGAACACAATAGTTCAGTGGGTGCAATAAGGATTTAAAACTATAAAAGAAGTTACGCGCCAGTTTGTTACGGAAGTTGCAAAAGTTAGGTAGCAGCGAACATGCACATGATGGATCACAAATGATACAATGTGCACGTTTTACAATTCTTTCAATCTTATGTTCTATCGATGTTGGTAAAGTACAAAACAGTGGTGAGTAGTAAGCAAGTGACAAACACTCGACCGGCGCCCCCCCCCTCTGGAACGGCAGAGTGTCGTGGTCGGCCGCCGTGGTGCTTCGGGTCTGAGTCCCCCCCCTCTGGAACGACAGAGTCTGTCGTGGTGTGCCGGCCAGGTGGGTTCACAACATGTTCGCTGACTCCCCCCCCCTCGAAAACGACAGAGTGTGAGACTCGGATGTGTTGGTCTCGTATGGGTTGACGTGACCGACCGCCTAGGTTGACGTGGCCGACCGCCTAGGTTGACGTGGGCGACCGTCTAGGTTGACGTGGGCGACCGTCTAGGTTGTCGTGGATGGTGAAATGGCTGCCAGATTCGGATTCAGCGTAAAATTCTGCATCGGTAGGGTGAGTTTCAAG
Organism: Prostheceraeus crozeri; assembly: GCA_907163375.1. Classification (NCBI taxonomy): domain Eukaryota; kingdom Metazoa; phylum Platyhelminthes; order Polycladida; family Euryleptidae; genus Prostheceraeus; species Prostheceraeus crozeri. Next base: position 1,597 of record CAJQUW010001486.1, on the reverse strand, counting down.
GCAATTGGCGAGAAAAAATTTTTCTTCAAAATTTTAACAGAGTTAGAATTTGGGACGTTTTGGTGTGTAGCGCCCAAACGAAGCATCGGATGAGAAAACGGAGGCCAGATTCGGAATCTACGTGAAATTTTGGGTTAGGAAGGATGTTTCCAGCGAAATCGGAGAGAAAAAATTTTCGGCTGACGTCCCCCCCCCTCTGGACAGCTTGCTTCGATTTTGGCTTCCAGTGGACGGATTTTGTCGTGCGATAGCTCGTTTGAAAGCTAAGAGTGAGACAAATTCAGTGAAAGAATCGGCTTGTTCCTATCTGTCTTCGTTTAGATGTGAGACGCCATTTAAGATTTTGGGACATTGGTGAAAAACGACAGAGTTAGAATTTGGGACGTTTTGGGCTCTAGCTTCAAAACGAAGCATCGGATTGGAAAACGGATTTCAGATTTGGAATCAGCGTGAAATTGTTTATCTGTATAGTGAGTTTCAAGGCAATCGGCGAGAAAAAATTTTCAACATTTTTCGAAAAAACGACAGAGTTAGAATTTGGGACGTTTTGGTGTGTAGCGCCCAAACGAAGCATCGGATGAGAAAACGGAGGCCAGATTCGGAATCTACGTGAAATTTTGGGTTAGGAAGGATGTTTCCAGCGAAATCGGAGAGAAAAAATTTTCGGCTGACGTCCCCCCCCTGGACAGCTTGCTTCGATTTTGGCTTCCAGTGGACGGATTTTGTCGTGCGATAGCTCGTTTGAAAGCTAAGAGTGAGACAAATTCAGTGAAACAATCGGCTTGTTCCTATCTGTCTTCGTTCAAAAGTTAGAGCGGTTACAAGATTTTAGGTCGGAGCTCGCTCACCTGAAAAAATCCTAAGTGTCAGAGTGGCTTTGTATGGGTAAAAATTTGAAAATTTTCCAAAGTGTGGAATTTCGACCTGGGACCGTCACCAAAACATTTTTCATCAAATTTTGAAATTTCACTGACGTCCCCCCCCTCTGGACAGCTTGCTTCGATTTTGGCTTCCAGTGGACGGATTTTGTCGTGCGATAGCTCGTTTGAAAGCTAAGAGTGAGACAAATTCAGTGAAACAATCGGCTTGTTCCTATCTGTCTTCATTCAAAAGTTAGAGCGGTTACAAGATTTTAGGTCGGAGCTCGCTCACCTGAAAAAGTCCTAAGTGTCAGAGTGGCTTTGTATGGGTAAAAATTTGAAAATTTTCCAAAGTGTGGAATTTCGACCTGGGACCGTCACCAAAACATTTTTCATCAAATTTTGAAATTTCACTGACGTCCCCCCCCCTCTTATCGATTGCATATTCACAGGGTATATAAGAACGGGATCGGGAGAGGAATTTCACTAAGTTGAGAAACTGACTACAGGTAAGTCGTTTCTCTTGAGGTCCGATATCGGACTTCTGACTTTACATTGCTGATATCAGCTAAGGTGTCAGACTTATAGGTTAGTCAGTATAGCATGACTGACCATTTGATGATAGTAGGCCGAAATCTTCAAACGGCTATAACTTTGCTTCTACAAGTCCTTTAGACTTGATTCAAAAAACCTTCGACAGCGTTTGCTATGCTGAAGGTGACAGACTACTTATAAAC
>CAJQUW010001485.1:35220-91347 GCA_907163375.1 Prostheceraeus crozeri | reverse complement strand
TTCCACTATGACTAAAACAGAAATAACAATCATGTTTCACTGTAAATTTATTCAACACCAGACAAAATTCACAAGTACAGAATACACTTCATAAAATGATCATCATTCATTCACAAGGAGTAAAAACATGTTTTACATAGACCCATGCTGTTGACAATAGTATAGATACAGTTCATAAACGTCATAGAGACTACAATGCCAGCGTGAAGAGAGTTTTGCAATGTAGGTGGCTATATTTCTAGTATTACAATGGGATGGTGGTCTGTAAAGGTGATGTCTCTCACCGAAACATATAGCCATGTCAAAAATCATTTCATCTCTAAACTTCTTTTGATCACAATGTATATAATAGTCTTGTCTTACACGATCTACCAAACATGGTAAATATAAGTTATCAATGTGCAACTTAAGTGTTGTTGCTTCTCGTTCAGAATCATTTCCTAATATTTTAACAATATGAAAACCTGACAGCCACCGTTTGAAATCACTTATCAGATACGTTTCATTTACAAATCCAATATGAATCAAAATAGAAGGATCAAGTCCATGCACATGACGTCGTCACCATTCGTCTTTGTGTGGAGGACAGTATGCAAATCTATGACATACACTAACAACAGTTTGATCACTTTCTCTCATTGCAATAGCACTCAATTCCTGCATGGGTGTTCCCTCACTGTCTATTAAGATGACAACCTACAATATCAAAAAGACTTCATTACAAAATAATACATTTCTGACACTCTTTGACACAAGAATCAATGACTTTCTCAATGTGATCAAGACCTGTTAACTCAGGTTGATGATGAATTTGAGCAATGCGCAAATTGAGAGAAATCAAATTCCCGTCAGATAAAGGTCCCACATAAACAGCAGGCACCTCAATATGAAAGGAATAAAAGCCTGCACCTAACGATGACAATTCTGTTTTAACTGACTGTTCAACTGTCACTCCTGAAGTGACTTTACAATACTTGCTTTGTAAAATATAGCAGCGAGTGCCGCGATACAAAGGTTTATAATAAGAAGTTTTTTTCTGGCCACAACTGTAATAGTTCAGTAGGAATAAGAGCCTTTTGCCTCACAAGGTCTTCTAAAATGTCAAGCTGCTGACGCAACCAATTATCAATAGCGATACTCAGGTTTTGACCGCAACGCTTTACTTGCGTATCCACCTTCGGTAAGTATACAGCTGGCGTTTGAAGATAGAGTCGAACACCGTTGTAGCGCACTTGTTGTTTGTAGGTAGGATAGCCGTGAATTACCTTTTCAATTTTCGGATTCCACAGCTCGAGATGTTGAGGATTCAGTGATGCAGCAGTTGGAGTAGGATTCATGGCCATGGCAGTCTGTAACGAAAGAATACAACTAAGTACATTCATGATCATCAGAGAAAAGAAACTTGTTAGCTTAGCAGTGACATATGAAGTGGCCCTTAAGAGGACCTTTTGGAGCGTTCACAGGATTGAAAGCTTATCACCAAAGTCTAAGTCTTCGTCATCGTCCAGTAAGTTAAATGTCTTGAGCTTAGGACCCGAATTGAGATTCAATTCCCTAAAAGACTTAAATGTAAAGCGTCTAGGTAGTGGAGGCGGTGGTGACGATGGTTCAACAAAATAAGCTTGTACAATCATCGACCACACACTCTCCTGCGTCTCTCTTCTAAAATGCTGGTAAGGTTTAGTCCAGACGGTCATGACACTCACTTGTAAATTTCCAAACAGGATTGAATCAGACAAAGTTGAGAGGGGAGAATGGCTTCAGCAAGTCACACACGCTTTCCAAGTCAAGAGAATGAAATGAAGAGAAAATGAGGAGACGTCTGTTTTTATAGTCTCCTTCGAATCCACATTTGACACTATGTGAGCCAATCAGAGACATCCGTTTCTCCCCTGACTTCGTTGCGGCAGGGAAAAGGAGGCACGTGGACGTCTGACTCATGATTGCTTTTCCCAAATCTTGTAGTCAAATCTAGTTTAGCACATTGAGTTGAATATGAATGTGTTTTATGCGACATAAGAGCAAGTTGGATCCATGCTCATGAAATGAATCTAGTTGAGATGCAATTTTCGCCATGTGTCGCTGATAGAAATCTTTGGGATCATGTATCGTCTCTGCAGAATAGGATTCAAAATGAAACACTACGCGCTCACCTGCATGTTCATCAGTCACTTTCTCAAATTCAATCTATGCAACTAATCGTCCTTTCACATCTTTATTTACCAAACTGTCCATGAGCAGTTGGGAAACGAAGTAGCCTTTAGCGATAGCAAATTCTAAGTCTGCCTTTTCATGATGAAAGGAGATGATGTAGTCCCTAATCACACCAGGAAGACTTTGTCGATGAAAACGTAGTGAACAAAATTCATTCGTAAACTCTACTGCTTCTGTCATCTTTCTTCCTTTCACTTTGGAGACATAGCATGAATGACATTCAGATGCAGAATGGCACGCTGATTCCAAATCTGGTCTCTGTTTTCCCGTCCGAGGCTTGCTTCACCCGCTAGAGCGATTTCCATAAACATTCTAACTCTGTCGTTTTTTCGCCAATGTCCCAAATTTTCAATAACGTCTCACCTCTAAATAAAGGCAGGTAGGAACAAGCCATGTTTTCCACTGAATTTGTCTCACTCCCAGCTTTCAAACCAGCTATTGCACGACTGGAAGATCGTTGCCGAGGGGGGGTCGGAACTTTTTCTCTCCGATTGAGTTGGGAAGAAGTTCCTAGACCCGAAAGTGGCCAAAACGTCCGAATTTGCACTCCATTTTCCCATCCGAGCACTCCTTCATGACGAAACATGGACTTTCTCATCCAAAAACATCCAACATCCGCCTTTTCCAACTCTGACGTTTTCCTGCCATTTTCCTTCCTCAAGCCAAGAAAAGTGGTCCAAACTGAGCTTTCCACTACATTTTTCTCACTCTTAGCTTTCAAATGAGGTATTGCACGACTTTCTACGATTTCTCACACCAAAGTTGGAAGTTTAGCAGAAGGGGGGGACGTCTTCAAAACTTTTTCTCTCCGATTTCGCTGGAAACATCCTTCCTAACCCAAAATTGGCCAAACATTCCGAATCCGGCCTCCGTTTTCCCATCGGAGGTCTCCTTCTGCCCGAAAAACGACTTTTCTCATCCCAAAACATCCAACACCCGCCTTTTTCCAACTCTGACGTTTTCGGAGATTCCATCCCTTCCTGCTCCTTCCTACCTTCCTTCCAGAGGTGGGGACCTGTTTCCTCTTGTCGGACCCATTCCTCCCAACACATCCTTGGCCAACTCCCTTCCTTCCAGAAGGGGGGGCTGAGTCAGCATGATAACTCATCACTGCACCGCACCGGGCTTGAATTTGCCACGGGGTTACTACTGTCATCGTTAACATCAGTAAGAAATCTATAAATTAATTACTCGAGTTAAGTAACATAATTAGCCCAATGCGTATGTACACAAACTTGGTTGTAGAGAAATATGGACCGAAAGGAAGGATGCTTGTCAAAAAGCAGTTAACTAGATAGCGGCATAGGAACGAAGCAGCATTTTAGGTATAGGAGTTCTTGAAAAGGATCTTCTCCGATTCACATAGGCCTGCCGTGAAACAGATTTTGAAGTTGCATTTTGCTGTCGAAAGGATAGCGCAAATTAATGTATACGCCTATCTCTCAGAGTAGCACATAATTTGATAACAAATCCAAAAGCAGACACCAGGAGAATAATATAGAATAGACTATCGCAAAATTTAATTATGGATAGGCCTAGTTAATATTGTATGAGCAGTGAACACATTGATTTTATCGGGATGTCAATTTTAATAGCGTCTCTTTTTTGAAATCGATCATATCATCAATCAGGCTTCTGTTTTATTAAAAGACTAACTAAGTCTGATAAAAATGACATAGGTTGCTCTTACACAGGTCCATAAATTATCTTTCTACAACACTCGTGCTATTTCCCATTATTGCATGTACCGGGTATGCTGCAATGTCGTGTACAGTATCTGTTGTGCTGCGGATATAAGCATAGCATTTATACGTGTATTTTTTGATGTCTGAATGTTCCATTGACTGTTGTTCATTCTTTTTGGCAGGCTCTTTGGAACTTATCTAAGATTACAGTTATGCAAATTCCCGTATAGAGATGTGCAGCAGGGATCAGAGATTGACAAGAAATACAAATGATAGTGCATGAACTTATTAATTGATTGAGACTCCTTATTGCGATTCGTTGATTGCTATATCAGAAAGATCAATTTATTTTTTTTTACAATCAATCATTTTTTTATTTTCAAAGGCTGTGTAATTGCGATTATAACGACACGTAGGCCTAATTTTGTTACACAAAAGGCATAGCCGCAGTAAACTCATCAGACTGACAATATAGGCCCTTAGGGCTATGACTGACAATGTACATGTAATAAGAGCTACTCTTAAAAGAATGAGAAAAAACGATTACACAGTTCAGCATTCCTGCTTGATTAACTCGACGGCGTTCGTCTTAGAATGATCAGAAGATATCCCTTATATACAGTCGAACCTGTCTTAATGCAACCTCTCTTATTGCAAAACCTGTCATATTGCGACAAAATGTGTCGGTCCCAAACTTTCTCCTATTTTTACCATAGCCAGCGGCCTCTGTTATTGCAACTTCTGTTATTGCAAAACCTGTCTTATTTCAAGGAAATTTCGCGGTCCCTTGAAAGACTTTACCTTTCGCATTGCCAAAACACTCAATATGCGATAGGCGTTAAGATAAAATAACAATCGAATCTTGTCAGATAATGTAGGAAATGAAATCCATGAATTATGTAGGCCTTCTTTGCATAGGCTATAATTCCGAAGTCTAATTATAAGCAGCCTACACATAAACGGGTAGATTTTATACGTCGCATAAGCATGAGTAAGATAAGTATTCTTACAAATACACATTTTGAAAGTATCCTATGTTATAGTACTTGTGCTTGATTACGTCTTTCTACATGTACTTGAAATTAAACTTTAAATCAACCTCAATTAACCTCAATAATGACGTCATTGCAGAGATCATGATTTCACCTACGATTAATAACGCCAAGACTGTACCGCACCGGTACTGTACAAAGTGGACCGGCAATGCTTTGTACATGTGAGCCTAAATTGCAGGCATGCATGACTTCTGTACACAGTTCTATCCATTAACATCATATGCATATACTGCAAGCAGTGTAGGCTCACATATATACTACAATCTATTTTTGAGTTTGAGGCAGCTGTCATGCGTGACTTAGGTCGCAGATTTTCACTGGCCAAGATTACTGATTTCTTTTATAATCAATTAATTGTTCATGAAAGTTTTTCCCTGATATGACGCATGGATGTAATAATAAAAAATCGTAATAAATTGGTGTTTTCGTCTGTAACCTCTATTATTGCAAAACCTGTGTTAATGCAAATTTTCATGCCGGTCCTTAAATTGGCAATATGACAGGTTTGACTGTAGCAGGAAATAATTTCTTGCAATTGTTCGCTTGCTAGTGTTTCACATAATTGCAACGAGTCAATTGATCACCTTAGTGCATTTAATTTTGTCAAATTCTGCTCGGGTTTGGGTTTAATATCAAAAAAGCTTGCTATTTTTTAACAATGCACTTTATGCTTAACATTTATCGGCAACTTCATAGCTTTTGTCTTGACATTTAAGGTACATTACATTACACGATGAAAACTACAAATTCATGACTTATACGTAGGCTACATTTACACATTATTACACACGTAGGCCTATACGTTTCTTCACATGCGCCACATTTATGAACGTCTTAACATGCAATAATAATACGAATTCTGATAATATAGGCTTGTGTTGAGCAACAAAATTTGTTTCGACGGATCAGGTATTCAATTGAGTTCGATTTCATCTAGGAATTTTGAATCGGTTTAATACAATCAAAGTGACGATGTGCTCACAAGTGCTGGTAAGTAGTCTGCACATATGCTAAATAATTTACACGGGGAACATAATTTATAATTTTGTGGCTTTATCCTCTCCCATCTCATGCCTCCCTAAAGCTCGTGAAAGTGAATAAATAATGACTTAGAATGCAAGTTCTCCAATACTTCGAGAATTAGAAAACTCTGTATGGTAGTCCCTACATGAATGAACCTAAAATTTCAAAGCACAAATTCACGTGCTTGCCTTAGATTAGCAAAAATCAAATGCAAAAACCACACTTTGGCAACAACTTATTCAAATTGAGAGTTGGGATTTTAATCCCGGTGGTGGGTGCCCAATAAGCATATGGCTGCATGTCGCTCATATAATGTGCGAACATGTTATCACTGAAATTATTTCAAATACTTGTAATGGCCTATTATTGAATACTGATAGCAGTTCTACAAAATAATTGTTTTGTATTGTGAATGTCTGTGCTGCAGGGAAGATGACAATTATATTTCTCCGACAACAAAAAATATGTAAAAAATAGTAGTATCGTACATGTAATTGTGAATTTTAGGTAGCATCTTCTATTTTGTAGGCATAATATATACAACAAGCAACAAACATCAAATATGCTGCTACTCATATTAAGCCTACCCACACTAATTCACAATTAGAAAGTAACATTCACCTCACAGACATTATGAATCGACCTGTTCCGTAATCTGGAGATTGTAATTTTTCGGGGTCCCGAAATCCCAGGATTGGGTTTCAAAAATCTCTATATTAATTACCATCCCGGGATTTGGAATAGTACTCAGGACTGCAGTCCTTACTCAGTACTCAATCCCAACCGGGACTCGTTCAATCCTGGGATTCCACATTGATCCGGGACTGAAATTTTCCATGACTTTGGAATTCCTAAATTGTAATCATAAACACATGTACATTTTACATTCTCAACACCAAGAATGATTGAGCTATTCAATAAGAATTAGCATTTCTATGCTTCTTTAAGCTGAGTGGATGGATGGTAACAATTGTGATAACCGGTTGGAGAAAAACCTTAAGTTCGGGATTCATAAGCGACCGATTAGTCAGCTGATCATTTGTTAGTCAATTATCTTCTTCTGTCACACGCCGTGTAATTGTCGACTTAGATCAGATGCTGTTTGAAAATCGCTCATCTTTCCTTACTGTGTAGTCTATGCATCACTACAACTCGCTGCAGCGTCATCGTAGATTCAGGCTTATAAGAGTGATTTATTTGTACTATATGAAGTAAAACTCAATTACCTTTGCTTGCACTCTTAATCATTCGGCAATCTCACACGTGTTTTGAAATTTCATGTAAGTACAATTTAGGGAATCCAAGTTCGAGCTATTTCTTATTAATAAGATAGGTTTATAATTTGTCATGATGGTAATCACTAAGTTGCAATAGTGTGTGACGATTTAAGTCGTCAAGCACACATTTACAGGTCTAGCTACATTTTGATCCGATTTTTTCAACCTCAAGAACTTTTAAGCTACTAATAAGCGCATTTATGCCACAAAAAACTGGTATAATAAAATGACAAGAGATTTTGCTTAATGCATGATAGGCTTTTGTATATAAGGGCAAATTACTGCAATCCCCATGACTTTCCAAATCCTGGGATTCCGACATATCTCTAGACAGATAAAGTTTCTAAATTGATCAACATTGTGCCAAAAAGGAAAGAGAAGATGTGTTTCACAACTGCGTAATTCCAAGTTGAAATGATATACCGGTAGGCCTATACAAATAATGAGTCAAAGAATGCTTCATTCCCATTATCAGATTTCATTTGTCAAAATATTGCTTTATTTCCGACCAAAACTATTTAATTCATAACAGAAATGGTGCAATGCTTGAAATATATCTAGGACTGTGAAATTAGAGTTGCCGTAAATCACAGATGTACATCATTTAACTTGAGACAACTTGAGACAAATGTGGATCTAGGATAACTGAACTTTATTTTCCTCATCGGTGTTATATTTTCTAAGAGAAAATATAGCACTGCTTTCAAATGGTAAACATGCTTTAAATCAGATGGAATACTTTATTATCATACTCCAAGACAATAAAGCACTCAGACTTTCGGTCGAAATTGAAATTCGGTCGTATTGAAAGATACATCATCTTGAGCAATGACTTGTCTCATATCATTGTTATAATAATGGATATGGCTTCCGGTTTGAATTTCAGCGTGAATGAGGGTATAGCCTATGCATGTACTTTTTCATGTACTACGGTATCATCAGCCCGTCTCTATTTCTTCTTTCATCTGCCAGAAAAGATTCGTTATTTACACCAAAGTATAATTTGTTAGAAGAATTTTTCCCATTGCTTCATAGTTATCAAAATTCATCTAGAAGGACAAAATCGACACTGCAGCGACTGGCTCATCAATTTTTCTGAGCATCAAAATCGAAAGTCCTGATTAATAGACTGTGCTTAAGGGCATATCGGTGAGGGCATCTGAAGAATCCTTCTTCGGGATAGTGTGGTATATCAAGTAGATTCCAAGTAGTTCCTTATCTTGTCAGACACGATCAAAGAAAAAACACATTTTAATGCAATAGAACGAAGATTTCAGTTTTTGGAAGCAATTTTTCCATGTTTCCGGCTATTTAGTTAAAAATACTGTCTAGAGCCATAATTTTTTATATGCAGCTTTATCAGGTCATTTTCTATGCATGCAAACCTGTCTGTGAGGCTAACTACATTCAGATTTGGCAAGCCTCCAAATGTTGAGAAATTCAAGTATTTTCAGTAATTTTTCATGTATACCTCAAATTCGGTAGTTTTGAATCCTTATGGATGCGTTGCTGTATCCACTGGATTAAAAATTACGTTGCTTGAGGCTTGTCGGCATCTCTGTCATTTTTGTCTGCTTTTTCTGTTATTACATGAATTGCATGAATGTTTTTAGTTGTGTGTACGTGTAAGTAGGCAAGATGAGAATCGTTATTCGGTTTTCAGCCAAAAATTGTGCCAGAAGCCATTGAATCCCCGGATTGTACAGATTACAATTATCTGTCCGACCTGAGGATTAGTTGGTTTTTGGATTGTTCATCATTGGCGGATAGCTTCACGCATCGAATGTATAACCAACGAATATCGAAATGAAATACTAGATGACAACGTAGGGATAGTAAACTGACATCGAAGTCGCGACTTTTACATCTCCCTTGTAAGCAGGCGGATAACCAGAATGCAAAGTCGATAGCACGGATATCCGTCAAAAACCAACGAACCAGGTATCGGTTGGATATCAAACATATCCGCTTATAAGATACGGATCTCTTTGGGATAAAAATTTGTTATCCGCGAAGATAGACTGGATATCCAAACGGCTCATGACGTAGAAATAATGGTGTGCTTCCGTTCAACCGTGAAGATCCGTTGATATCCGGAGAAACTATAAGATGCTGATCGGATCCGTTTGCTCGGAGGGGTGCGATTTAAAGAAGGCGACAATGATGATGCTGTAGCGCTTCAGCATCATCATTGTGTGTAACTTAGCTGTGGTACAATGTAGACGAAAGTAGGCAGCAATGTTTTCTCGTAATGATGATATCTGCATGTGCATATGAAAGATATTTCGGAAGTCTAATTATCGTATATCTACAGGTGAATTCATACCATTGCTGCCCACTGAGATTTCTTGCTTTTTTAGATTTTCTCATTTTATAATGCCAGCTTTATAAAGATATCTTTAAGAACCTCAGACCCCTATCGAATGCTTCGAGTGAATTTTGGTAGCCTACTTTTGGCTTCAATTCATAAGGAAAGTGGCATCTGCTGATATCTTTCTATTCTTGTTCTTTGTCCTATTCATTTTATTATTTGTTGCCAAGTTTTTCCTCTAATTTTTGCTCACTTGGTGTGAGGCCTATAAATACTCTGTTGTTTTATCCCTTTACAAAGTTCTTATTGACAATAGGCCTATTGCGTTCGGATAGTGTAACTTCCATACTGTGCTCCCCTCCACATCCTTGCTAAATTCACATTCCAAAAATTAAAACTAAACAATTTTCTCAGTTTCAATTCTTTCCTCCAGTTTCATGCATTTTCAAGGAATGACATGCCTACTTGACGATCCCTTGAATAAACCAAAGAATGCAGGCAAGGTCTACTATTCAGGTCATGCCGTTGCCCTCCTGATAAACGGAGTGTCAACTTTCCGGTCTCATTACTTGACATGAGATGGCAATTTTCTTATTAATCGATTCGAACATTCTGCAAATTATATTTCGATTACGATGAATGTTCCAGATGACAGAAAATTACTCCTGCGATTGGCTCATTTATAATGTGATGATCTTTGAAACTTTGAGCAAATTCACTTGCCAAATAATTCTAACAGCGGATAACATTGAATTAGAAGAAAGCATGATCGCCTTATGTCTGTTGTGTAAAATTTACCATGAACCGGTGAACTAATATTGTTAATCTTGGGCATCATTTGATATAGGACTATTTGATTCCATGTTAACTTGTTCTTTTGAGATAAGCGCTTTATTCGATGCATAAAATTGTTGAGAGGACTTCTGACCGTATATTTAGACATTAATATACTGCATTGCATTATCGATCGTTTTTGAGTCAAATATACCAAATGCGTCAAATTGTCCGGACGCGTCAGGAAGTTTTCAGAATTTATTTCATGATTTTGAGTCAAATATACGAACTGCGTCAAAAAGTCTGACTTCAATTTTCATTTACTTCAGCTTCAGTCAAGTATACTTCTTGCGTCTAATATACCATTTGCGTCATAAAGACCGACTTGCGTCACGTCACGTATCTGAAGTGACGAATGCAGTTGGTAAAAATGGTTTTCTGCGTCAAATTGTCCGACTTGTGTCATTGAAAATCTCCAGTGGACCCCCCGGGACGCGCAAACTTGTGAAACTATGGAAAAGCTTGCAAGAATTTTCAAAATTCGATTAAAACTTGCAAGCGCTTGCAAGCGTTATGTAAAGTTTGAATTCGCATTGCTATATTTTGAAAAATATGTTTAACTTGCTTTGTTTAGGCTAAAACTTGTAATGTGAAACTTGTTTTCGTGGTGTTACTGTCCATGTTTGTAAAACTTGCATCAACTTATCAGAATTTGAAAGGACTTGCTAAACTTGCTTCCATGACTTTAGCTTGCAAAACTTGCTTTCGTTGTGTTAAAGAGTAGGCTACTGCAGTCGAAACTTACATTGACTTACTAAAATTTGACAGCATTTGTTTAGCTTAATGACAATCATAGAGTGAGCACACCAGTCGTCAATTCGAAATCGCACTCTCACACGCGATCGCGGTAAATGACCGCTATCGCGGCAACGGCACAGAAATTCGCTGCTGTGAAAATTATATCCCGCGCTCTTTCGCACTCTATTGCGGAATTGATGCGATCGCAGCTATTCGCACATAATTTCGTGACCATGAAAGCAGTCGTAGTTATTCGCGCTCGCTTCACTTGTGTGGGATGTAGGATGAATGATTCCGCGTTTACTCGCACTCGATCGGCTGTGTTTTAAAAAGGTGAATGACTGTGAATGTTATTGCAGAATAGTGATAGTGTCTATGATTGATACTCACAATCAAGTGCACTCAAAAATCGATAATTCAGAAAGCATTTGTGGGAAGAAGATGGTCTCTGTTCCAGATGGGGCGGGTTTATTTTCACGTTCGGTCGATGAGGCACAGGAATTCCTCGCAATTCTCCATTCATGAACATGTCATTTTATTTATGAAGCCTTCCATATATGAAAGGTACACTTCTCAGAAAACGTAGATGACGTCAAGTGCATGTGGTGTACGACTCCGTATAATAAATCCTAGTTGTTGTGTAGGCCTTTTCCGTGTGCGGTCATTATGTGAATTTATTCAACACAGCCCTGTATTTGATTAATATTCGTGCTCACTCTATAATACTGAATGAAATATACGAAAATTTGATGATAATGATGAGTGAAGGGTACGCTTGATAAATGCAAGCCCATGATGTTGACTGAAACAAATAAGTAAGCCAAGCAAATTATCTGAGAAGTTCTATTTTGTTTAAGTATTCACTATTTTTAAAGTTACCTTCATTTACACTTCTGCATTTTAGCTGAAAGGCAACCTTAAATGTAAATCGATGCAGCTTCTCCTCCAATAGCTTTCTACAACATCTTCAAGACAATATTGCATAGCAACATTAATTAATTAACGGTTAACAGCATTGAAAGACTCATTTCGGTAGGAAATTGCCCCACTACTTATGTCCTATGAAAGAGTGCTCTTCCTAAGATTTCTTGGCATTGTCTCTTAGGTTGGCTTTCCTGACATCGGTTGAGTGCTTCTGTAGTCACATATAAGATGCACAGCTGACGTATGTTTTATTGTATGAAATTTATTCAGTATTAGACTTGACTGATATTTTAGAAAAAATCAGCTGATCAGGGGATGGCACGATGTGTTTCAGCTAGGGACACTATCTGCCTTAAGAAGTGCCTTGATAGTCAATTATTTGTTGGATACATGTTTGAAATACATGATCCTAGGTTAAGGATAATAGAGGTCCACAGATAGGTTATTATTTCCATTCCCAGCCTTGTCAATAGCACTGTCCAGGACACTTCCCTCAAAAGACTCGAGAATGCATTCTGTAGAGTTTGTATTAGTATTTTGATAACCTTACAACTTCGATGTATTTTGGTCTTGTTGATGACTCGGAGAACGTTCAGACAGTGCTGTTGGAGTCTTGCTGATATCCAAGTCACCATAGGCTAATAGTTATTTTGAGTCGTCATTCACAAAGCGGGGTGAAATAGTCACGTGATTAATTAAGATTCTTATGCAATTGTGATACATTCCTCATCGCGCATAATTTTTTAATCTTGTTTTGCTGGTTGTTGAAAACTTTCTGCTTGTCAACCAAAACAAGTGTCAGAGAAATCAAAATAGGCAGACCTGCATTTAATATTCAAGCACGCAGTTGAGATTGCATAGATAGCATTAGAGCAATTTCGTTCACATCCCCTGTAAGTTTGCTCAATCAAAGGAAAAGACAATAGGGCTTAACTAAATTATTCAATGTCAGACATTTTGAGCTTCCCCTTGATTTCGGGGAGTGTGGCTATGCACCGACTGAGCCTATACATTATTCTTACATGACTTACAACGGTGACAATCAACTTACATGACTTACAACGGAGAAATGCGCCTCACATTTCTCTCAAATGAGACCTCTGATAATATCAAGATATACGCAGGCGTTTCTTCGCCCCACTTTTTCTATCTTAATTAGAAACTGCATAGTGAAATTAATTCATATTCTGATGGACTCTAGAACACTCATAACTAACTCAATTTAGTGTACATAACTTCTTTCTTCTGTCTGTTTGTTGGGTAACCAGTATCAATATCTCAGTCTGTGCAATGGCCAGGAAACAAAAATTGTAACGGCTCAGCCAGTATTGTGATCATTGCCCTCGGGGAGCGTAACATAAGCACTTCGTGAACTTCGTTCTGTTTGAACTTCGTGATTGAGCAAGACATCTAAACGTTAAACGATTGCTTACGTCAACGCAGAATTTTTACTTAATAAACTTGGGAACCAAACTGGAGAAATTCTTCGGTCACTGATAATGCGCTGTGACAAGTGACAAGTAACCCGTGATTTCAATCCTCGACGTGAGAAGCTTATCTTGATCAGCAAGTTTTGAATTCTTCGACTTGATCAGTGATAAGTTCTTACTTACCATATTCACCCACTTCATGACGGAAGGAAATTTACTTATCATGTTTGCTTTATCATTATGTGCGGAAGAAAAACATATAAAATTTCATAGTAAATGAATCATAAATAATTGTTGCAGGACAGCCTGCATTTGGCGTATAGACCTACCTATCCAGTCACATTCAACATTTGCTGTTTCTGTTGATATGCTTCACTCATGAGACACCTTCACTATCTTAAGGAATGTACGCAGCCTATTTCAATAAAACTTGTGTATAAGCTAAATTCCAACATCACATTTTAAATAGAACGGGTGACCCAAAGGTCTTTCTGCCCAAAAGTGTTGTGAATGAATTTTCTGTATTTCTTATGCCGTAAATGAATATTCTATTGAAAGATTTTGCAATAGATGCGCTCGTAGGTGGAGGTGAACAGACCGTAAGACGCATTGCAAGATGCTGTGTTCAGATCTTTTTTTTACATTATTCACTAAGTTTTTGCACACATTTATAAAATTAGAAGGAAGTTCTTGGCATTATCTAATTGCTACTTGCTGTGCAGCACACTCCATTCTCCAAACAACTCGTTGGGAATTCAATATAATGCCTCTGAGCAACGAAATTTCAATACACTGGATGAGTGTTGGATTGCTGTAGCCTAGCTTACAGGCAATAGGCCAGGAAAATCGAGACTTAAACATGCGCGGAAAATTTTTTACTTTTGGGTTCGAGAAGGATACACAACATATTTACAAAAAATTCCAGGATATCATTCGGTCGACAGTCGCCGTCAAATTTTTATTGAGAGGTAGCATGGACAGGCATAACTGCGTTTATGCTCAGTTTGTAACTGCGCTCTTGGAATAGAAGAAGGGCCGAGTGGACAGAGCACAGAAATAAATTGCTCTGTGTGACAGATCATCGAGGTTGCACAGCAATTTTTCGAAAACATTCTTACTAATGTCCTCTTATGGAAATTCGTGAACATTGTGTCCCGTAAATATTAGCCATCTTTTCCCACCGGTAGTCTAATGCCGACAACTCAGCATGGATGATATTCCATGCATTCACTCGTGGTTCCTGAACATGGCCTATGGGCTCGTCAGATATACCGAAGATGCGCTTTCCATTTTTTCAATTTCCGTCAGTTTTGAACTTAGGACCCATCTCTTATCAATGTTCTCATTTGCTGTGACTAACATAGTTGCCACTGCTGCGCTATTTTATCGTGCTGAGCTATTTCGATGTTTCCTGCGCTATTGTGCTCTTTTGTAGTGATAATGCGCTATTTTGATACCAAAGCTAAAAAATGATAAAAGTGATATCTCTAACATATATTATTGTACACGAGTCCTTCATTTGATTGCCGGAGTACGTTCACTAATTTTTCAAGCTTCCAAATCTATTTCTAAAATATTGTTGATTTAAGTAGCATGTGAGATCTTTTGTAGCAGGATGACATAAATTTTACCTGTAAGCAGATCAGTATTATTGTTTCTACTGAATTTGCCATATGTACGTGAGAATGGATGGTTTTAATTCTTGGAATTCTTGACAGAGCATAACAATATGACAAATTGAAAATTCTAATTTGACAACTATAATTTGATTTGTGTCACAACAAATTGAAAAGCATAATGACAATTCCTTGAAGCTTCTTTACCTCCAAACATTACCTTGATAGACAAATCAATGAACAATGGTGCGAATCTGCGCGTCTGCTGAGTTCTATTTGGTTCCTTTTCTTGTCAGACACGATGAAAGAAAAAAATACATCAATCCAATGCGAGGCAGCTGGCAGTTTTGTGTTGAAATGAAATTTTCTAAGTTTCCGATTTAGCGGAAAATGCGAAGTCTAGAGCCATTAAGTTTAGCATAGAATGTCTTCAGGTCATTTTCTTTGATGTGCTTGTGTTGCTATCATGTTTCTGATCGACCATGTATGCGAGAATGTGGATTAAATTGCTCAATATGCTTGTATTTGCCGATATTAGAGCTTGCCAAATCTGAATGTGTTAAGCTTCATAGACAGGGGTGCATGAACATGATAGAAAATGACCTGAAGACATTCGATGTCAAAAATTATGACTCTGGGTTTGGTACTTTTCGTTTAATCAGAGAAAACACAGAACATTTCATTTTGACCAAAAACTGCAATCTGTCTCCCATTGGATTAACATGTGTTTTCCTTTGATCCTGTCTGGCAAGAAGAGGAACCAGGCGGAACTCGGTAGACTCACGGACTAGTGGTGGCCACATCATTTTGTGAAAGTCTCATTTTTGGCCTCGTTCCCTGCAGAAGCTCGTTCTGGCTACCGGACTATTTTCATGGAGAAAAGCTCGGAGGTATTTTAACATTTCGATTTCACTGCCAAGTCGGGAAATTCTATGGAAAGTTGACGGAAAGACTTCCCACTATCTTCCACCAGGCAATCGACTTCTCTGTGCGATGATATTTTTAGATCCAGCAACCGAATTCAGCTTATGGAAGAGGCCAAACGTGTGGATGAAACTGCAGCAGAGCTGGATAAGCGCATACTGAAGTTACCTAAACGATGGTCAACCCGTCAGCATCCGAGAAGGCATACTCAAACGAATGAGTAGCATGATCCATAGACATTTTGGCAAATCTTCTTGATATCATGGACGCTTTAATGATACAATTCTACCCAAAAAACTTTTGTTTTTTTTAAATTAGATTTGAAGTCATAATTTTTTAAATGGTTATTCAGATTGTATTTGGGTCATCCAGTAGATAATTCGTCCTTTAACAATTTTTCTAAGTTTTAACATTATAAGGTGCCTGAAATTAATTTCGCATGTTTATTGAGTATTTTTTGGAGGTAGGTTGGTGTAATCTACTAATTTTCTTACATAATGTAACGTGCAGTTATATATACATCGCTGTGTACGTACATGCGTAAACTTTGCTTTGACAGATTTCGACGTATTTATCTTAGCCGATTGTCTCGAGTTTTCTTTCTAGAGTCTAGCGCTATTTTACTTAGTGTGCGCTCTTTTCATGATTTTCTTGAGTGACAACTATGATGACTAATCAAATAAGACAAAATATTCCGGCAGCCAGAATGAGTTTCAGCAGGGAACGAAGCCAAAAGTGAGACTTTCATAGAATGATGTACAACCTATACCTACTACAAATCTGTACGTTAGCTGAGCTCTGGCTCTCCTTGTCAGACATGATTAAAGAAAAATTCATGATAATCCTATGGGACACAGACCGCAGTTTTTGTTTACCTTACCGCAGTCTGTCTTATCTATAGTGGGTTTTGTTTTCTCTTGTCAACTTAAAACCATTAAGTATAGAGCCATAACTTTTGATATGTAATGTCATCAGGTTATTTCCTATCATGTGTGTGTGTGTGTGTGTGATATTATTATGATTCTGATCGGTGATGTATACGAGAATGTGGTTCTCGGTGGACAAAGTGCATGTTATAAAA
Organism: Prostheceraeus crozeri; assembly: GCA_907163375.1. NCBI lineage: Eukaryota > Metazoa > Platyhelminthes > Polycladida > Euryleptidae > Prostheceraeus > Prostheceraeus crozeri. Next base: position 74,235 of record CAJQUW010001485.1, on the reverse strand, counting down.
CAGCATGTTTATGTCTGCAGACAGTAGGAGGCTTGCCAAATCTGAATGTGTGTAACTTAATAGATAAATGTTCATGATGATCATAAATTCAGAAAAAATTTCCTCAACCTAGAATTATTTTGTAAAATGAGAGAAAGTGGGGACACAAGTGATCAATCCGTGGGCGAAGCGTTCTGTCGTGTTTATTTCTCTCATTATATTTTCGTTTGAAGAAATTTTCTTCTGAATTCATACCGTAATCAATATACTAACCGATGGATTCCATGGATCAGTTCATAAAGACGATAAGAAATGACCTGATGACATTCCAGGTCAAAAATTGTGGCTCCAGACTTCATAGGTCTACCTTTCAATTGATAAGAGGATACATAGAAAATTTCATTTTGAAAAATGTGCGATCTGTTGAATTTAGTCAGTCGTGTCAATTCGAGAACTCGCTTGAAGTCCACTACCTGTTGCTTCTATAGTTTTAGATCATTATCAAATAGATTGAATGAAATGATACAACGCTATTCTGAAGAAAAACTTGACAAAGTTGCTTTTCATAGCTTTTGATAACCTTGCTCATTTTTAGTTGCAGCAACGAAATACCGAATTAGGCACATGACCGGGCACACGTTCTGCTGTATAATCTTGATATAAAAGATCGTTCGAATTCTTCAGTGTAACGTATCTAAAGGAATTAGTTAACATGACATTCATTTGTTAAAGTGCATGTATCATGTTGCAGTGTTCGAATGATATTAGTATGTGACAGGGCTGGGACCGGTCAATCATTCATAACCGGCTAACCCAATTATATTTTTAATCGGTTATATGAGGATCGTAAGTAATGGCTGTAAACGGGAGGTTCTTCATTATGTACAATAAAATCCGGTTATCACTCCCTTTAGTTTTTGCCGATAAGTAAAATTGAATAAATTGAATAAAAACAACGTGTGTTTTCTACTCGGACGTTTCGGGTCCCGACCCTTTATCAACGAGTTTTGGCGAGTTTTGTCCGAGTAGAAAACACACGTTGTTTTTATTCAATTTATTCAATTTTACTTATCGGCAAAAACTAAAGGGAGTGATAACCGGATTTTATTGTACATAATATATGAGGATCACCGGTGTTTATGTAGTTGTCAAGGTTTATCGAAAACTACGGACCGAATTCCTCGAAACTTTCAACCGAATTCCTCCACTTGCAGTTCTTTGATTTCAATGTATAAGTGCATTACTTCACCGACGTCGTAACCGATTTTAACAGGTAACCGGTTAACCGATCCCAACCTTGGAATGGGAAGTAACATTGTGCTGTCTGAAAATCCCTGAGTTTTGTTATGGGTATTCCACGACGAACGTTTTGTGTCAAAGGGGATTTTTTGTTCATCTCATTAAAATATCGATCAAGGAGTATGCCATCATGTTTACTTCATTTCATGTACAAAATATTATTTTATTCCGAACTGCTTGCTCTTTTCTGACCCAACGAAAATTGGAATAATTATGGATTATATTAAATTAAATGCTATTTAATGGGAAAACGATGATATATGCCGTAGTTTAGGACAGATTTTACAGTTAATTACATTTTTAGTTATACGTGAATAAAGTGATAACACTTTGATGCAAACAAGCATGCGTTCTAGGAAATCAGGATTGATCACAGTGAGCGAGTTGATGCAATGAGCTGATGATCATTATGCGTTCTACTTCAACAAATGACTAGATCCTACTAGCTCAATGACAATGTAAACTTAATGCATCGACATTTAGTCTGTATTGGTTATTCATTGCCATGCATTTTATTGGCGTTATTTTTAATGTCTAATAACCATATTTTATTAATTATTAAAATATTTTATCAATTATTTTCACTATGGGTGAACTTCACTAGGTGACATGCCATGCTCAATTACGCGCAATTCACGCGTAAACTACGCGTAATTGCACTTGACCCTAAACATCCGTAGGTACGCGTGACATTGCTGCAACATCTGTCGGCAGTCATGTTGTATAAACTTTGCGTCTCATGTGTCTGTATGTATCAGAGGCTAAACAATGTGATAGGACCTCAATTTCATGCTCAGGGAAGACAGAACATGCTTAGCGTGGTTCAAGCGGCAGCACAGACAACCGTAGACGACGCGCAAACTATTAACGCTCGCCCGCGCGTATTCATAAACATTTCCCATGTTTTAACAGCATCAGATCAAGTGATTTCTGACTCTTGCGTATGTATGCGCGTGGAAGAATAGAATGTCTTTAGCACGGATGTTTGGGGTACTCCGTAATTACGCGTGAATTATGTGTAGCATGTCACCTAGTGTAGTAAGTAGTAACACTACAGTTCTGGTGATAATTAATTCAAATATCTAAATAATATTGGCGATAATGTCCGCATCTTCAATTTATCACCTTTGCGACTAAGGATGTACTTCCCTCCATCAAGTAAAGTCAAGCAGGCTCTCTGTAAGAATATGATCACTGGATCATTCGTAAATCATAAATGATCTTATTGTTAGAATCTTTCACGTATGACTATGCTCTATAGTTTTAAGACTGATTAAATTAAGAGAAGAACACCATGCATAACGGTGTTCCACCACAGCGAGGCATTCGTGTGCACACTTGATTTGATAAGCGATTTTTACAATGTTCGATCGGACTTGGATTTCAGACGATGCCATAGTCGTCTCCATCTACTATCAATGAATCCGAAGTTCATGATAAGGCTATATAGGACATCGTCTATTTGAAGCAGTGAATCGTGGGTATTTTCACTTGGTGACATCCCAAATGTTAAGAGGCCCTTTCAGAAAAAATTTTCTTCCTCTTCATATCGTCATAGAAGAAGAACTTCATGTCTTGAAATGAGGGATTTGGAGTCAGAGTCCCGGAGTCCTATCATTTTTGCTGGAGTCGGAGTCGGACTTCGGCCTATAACTAGACCCGAAATATAATACAAACAAATCATTTATCCTCGTACATAGCTGTCAGTGTCTTGATGTCAACTTTCTCCGTCATACAAAATTACAGAGACAGCAGTGCATGCAAAGCTTGTAATAGATGAGGGAATAAATCGTGATAGTGAAAAAATGAATTGTCTTTTCACTCGGTGATTTAGTAGAGAAGACAAGCCTTCCTAGCCTCGATCACACCTACGCGCCAAAGGTAACATCAGAGACAAAAATGAAATACTAGTTTGTTTGAGAACATTGCCTCTTACCCTCACATTAATCGTGTGTGATTTCTCCTCCAAAGCGCATATTAAAATCGAAAGCGTACTCATATTTTTTGTAGAAAAATGTGGGATTTTCCTGCCTGGTAGAGACTGGAGAAAACCATGTGAAGCACACATCAAAAAGATGGGAGGAGCCGAATCGTATGCATCCAACTTAAAGCGACATTTGATTAACTTTCATCGATAATGATTGATAATTGATACAGCAATGATCACCCACATTGGTTCAGCTAAGCCTATAATGATCTATGATGTAGGTTACCGGTTTGTTTTCAAAAAACTGGGCTTTATATACTTTCCGCCCAGAGTTGGAGTCCTATCAACCCCCGGAGTCGAAGTTGGAGTCCTATCAAAATGATAGGACTCCGCATCCCTGCTTGAAATGTTGCAATTTATCCATCATTTTAAAGCTACACTTGGTTTTAGAATTGTAGAATGTGGATCTTTAGGAAACTGAAAGGAAGATAGCCTATCAATTAATTGGTTACCAAAATACCTATTGAGCATAGTTATAGATGTGGTGTTCTGACAACATTATCAGCAATGATTCACAAATACGATTGATATTCTAGTGAATATATTCCACACAAAAGTCTTCACATAACTCATTTAGCATGAATAGGACTTTATACTCGCATACGGAATATTGAACCTTTTGCTGTGATACCCAGTATATTGTTCGATTTTTGAGCATAAGTTATTAACCTAATTTTTTTAAATGAAAGTCATCACATAATTTGGATGTTTACTGGGTTTACTAAACAACAGGTGCATAGAAGTTGCACAGAGGTAATAAATAAGTACTCAATCTTAAGCTCTGTATGAAGCTAGGATCGTTGTTGGGCGAAGGGCAAGTGGCAAATAAGTCCCAAATGCAGAATTGAGATATGAATGCGCAGTTTAATTGTCTTACATTAGTGACATTGAGACAACTTCTATAATGTGTCTTCACTTTTCAGGTGCATTTTTGATGACAAATATATTGGAGATGAACCTTGACATGAATGAAGAAAAACGAACATTGCAAGAAATAACATTTTGTGTTGGATTCTACGCTTGTCGAACTAGAACCCGCCTCATCATCCTGTGCGCTTGGTAAGTCGAATTTGTCTCGCTGATACGTTGGTCACTATTTATTCTCAAGTCACCAAAAAATTGTTGCTAACTTTCTGTATAGGCCTGTCAAACCCTTGTACAATAGACGACATTGTGGTCGTCCCATAAATCAGACAAGACTCAAGCCAACTTCATTAAAAAAATGTTTACGATCTACTCATCAATTTGTATATCATAGGCATGCACCCCAGTTCACTTAATAAATATCTGCAGGTGAGCAAGAAACTTTCTTCAAGAGCACTTTCGGAATGGAGTGTAGATTGTACTTGCCGCTTCTCGTCATGGATTGGTAGAGGAACAAATTAGGTTACATGATATCAGTACCTCCTGTTACCAGAACTGCCGCTTTAGCACGTGTACAACTTTCTCCGAGTGATTCATGCGAGTCCTCGCATTTCCTTACAGCCTCACATTGAAACCAAACTTCACACTGAGATAAGCTCATCCTAACGTGGATAAGCGCGGCAAATCAGCTAAGTCAGACAATGGGAACATATTCAAAAATCAAATAAAGCACTTTTTTGCCAAAGAACCTAGTCCTCACATTTTTATGTTGCTCGATGAAATCCAACCAAACTTGGTTTGAGACCTAGTATCTTCCAGATATAGGTGGGCGCTAAATGCAGGATATTCTAATGATTTTGTCAGCGTCAACTGTCTGTATGATTTTAAAGAACACGTTTTTTTGTTCAAAGAACGAGAGACGGAATCCTCGCTTTTCTTGCGACTGAATGGAATGCAAGTGCATGAGTCAACCTCTTTTTATTCTAAAACAAGTTATTGAATTTTTGAGTAGTTAACTTGGGCGGATTGAAATTATCTTGTTGCACTATGTTTGGATTTAGTTAGGTCTCATGCCAAGTTTGGTTGCATTTCATTCTGCACCAGAAATGTGAGGATTTTTTCATAATTCATATTGAAATTATGTTTTTTTAAAAGTGTTCAAGGTCCTTGTCAGAATGAGCTGATTTTCCCCGCACCAGGCGCCAACCGATCTTAGAATAAGCTTGACTCTCGAGAAGCTTGAATTTATCAAAATTTCGCCAGCAGAACAGAAAATGGATCATACAAAAATTTTCAAAAGTCAAAGATAGATCAAAATATCAGTGTTTGGAGTTCACAGCTTTCATCTCTTTATTCAGAGTAGGTTTTAATGATATTATATAAATAGCTTCTATGAAACGCAAATTGATGGTATCGATTTATTTTGATTATTACTTTCATCACAATAAAGAAAATGCTGCTTGAAGTTAATCATGAATCACTGTTACTCGTGAAGTTTGGTTGCAATGGAAAGCAATATGAGAAGATGAAATAATACAAGGACTCGGTTGAATCGTTCGGAGAAAGTTACACCAATCGCTTTAGAAACTCATTTGATGATTGTATTTTTTATAGGCCACAATTTGATTTTTCTGACCATTGCCTTACTCCGCATCATTATGTTGACGTCGTCTGTTAATGTTCACGATATCAAATGTAAATGCGAAGTGGATAAGCGAACTATCATACCAGAAATTTGTTGGCTGAGTGACAAAATGTTAGTTCTAAAATTTGAACTTGGTAAAAGTGACTTAAACTTGTTCAACTGATGTTCAAAATTGTTAAATTGCAATACTTCACTACATTAATACTAGAATTAAAAGGGTTCTTTTTGTCACGATTTTGTCATTTTTCTTGTGAATTGTTCAGAAATTTTTGACGGATTTTAGTTGGCAACCCTGACTTGAAATACTTTGCTTATGTTCTTGTTAACATTTACTGAATGATGTTTTGCTTTTAAACCTATACAACCAATCCTCTTGGTGGATCGTTAGCTTTGATTGATGTTAACGCTCCACCTTTTGATCGGTTTTGCGATAGGTGAATCTACAAATGTATATTTCATGAATAATCCTCAGGTAAGTGAGTAATATCTATTTGTTTCTAGAACTTATACAACTCATCTTGATGGATCGTTAGCTGTTAGCTGTTATGTTCTTGTTAACATTTACTGAATGATATTTTGCTTTTAAACCTATACAACCAATCGTCTTGGTGGATCGTTAGCTTTGATTGATGTTAACGCTCCACCTTTTGATCGGTTTAGCGATAGGTGAATCAACAAATTCATATTTCATGAATAATCCTCAGGTAAGTGAGTAATATCTATTTGTTTCTAGAACTTATACAACTCATCTTGATGGATCGTCAGCTGTGGTTGCATTATCATGAGGAAAGCACCTTTCAGGCGATCTGAGCCCCGCGTGTGAGTCATAGACTTCAAAAAACTACTTGATTCTTCTTTTCAACCACGAATAAGTGCTACCGGTACATGAACAGGTCAAACTTGCTTCAGCTTGTGATAATATGGAAGAACTTACTTGCATTGCACTATAACATTGGAAAACTTGACAAAATTCTATTAAAACTTACCTTATTTACTCAAAACTTACTTCCGTCGCGTTAAAACTTGTTTCCATTATGTTAAACTTACTTCCGTCGCGTTAAAACTTGTTTCCATTATGTTAAACTTACTTCCGTCGCGTAAAAACTTGTTTCCATTATGTTAAACTTAACTAGTTGCTTGTAAGCGTTTAGGTTTACGGAGGCAAGTTCTTGCAAGCTTTTGGAAAGTTTTGCAAAAATTTCTGACCCAGGCCTCTTGGCCTATCTGGCATACTTCTACTGATTCAATTGAAATGAAATAATACATGCAGATTCACTGTCAGAAATGATGATTTTGTATGGGCTTGAGTGGTTGATACATCGTCAGCGTAAAAAATGAAATAGAAAAATATGGTTCCGGGGTCCGTTATTTCGTGCATGTTAATCAAGGTACACCATTATGCATGATTATATCGTTGAATAGTATAAATCGAAATAAACTGTACATTTAAATGACTTTGCATCGAATTGATAGGATTTCATAGAGCACAAGGTCAAAGAAGGATTAACTTAAGGAATCACCATCAGTCCAGAAAAATTCCGCTATCGTATTGAACTGATATGTCGTCTTATTGTCCTCACGAAAATTTTTCATGAGAACTCATAAGAAAATATTTAACTCATGAGATTCTCATAATGCTTTGATGAGAATATGATGAGTGGTAATGAGAACATTCGTGAGGATAATCTCATGATGCGTTCATGGGAAAATCATGAACATTCATGAGGTTTTTGTGAAAATAAGTTAATACACAATAATATTAATACACGCCCTGTCTGAATCAACTTATTATCGAAGAAAATTGCCCAAAGCTGAAAAAAAAGTGAAAAAAGCTTTTTTTGAGTTGCTATAGCTGACTGATAAAAAGTAAACAAAAACGAAAATAATTGTCGGTGTGGTTTTTGAAAAAACGCATTTTTTAAAAAATTTGAATTTTTTTTTCTAAGAAAGGAAAAAAATTGCCCAAGCATTGAACCTGATTTTTCTGAGTTGGTATGCCATAATGATAGAAAGTAAAACAAAAATAAAAAAAATCGTCGGTGTAGTCATGTTACTTTTTGAAATTTGAATTTTATTTTGTTGATTATTTTGTGATCCTCTTTTTACCTGCATAGTTGAAAAGAAACCAGTCAAACAGTAGAATAATCGACTTATGGATAATGAAAATGATCTTTCTAATCATTCATATTACATGTAGGCCTATCAGTGTGACTTCGGCTATACAAGATAGTATGTTTTTAATCATAAGACACTTTGGTTGGTCTACAGTTCAATAAGTCCCGGAATATACAGCTGACTTTCGCCCTGCCGATGATAAATGTCGATGTCACCCCTGCCTAGTTAAACCGATGCCAAGACTGACTTTAGCCTCGGAAACGGTTTGAAGCACGCGACGTCACTGTAATTATGTATAATTCATAGATATCCTTGTTGAAAACTGACTTTGAAAGTGAACTTTTCAGCTGTTTTTGAAATTTTTTGACGCTGAGTATTCAAATCAATTTTGTACTGTAAAGATGCCAAAGAAATGACAGGTAGACTTCATATTTCTGGCTTCCGCTAAAGATCAACAGCTCTCAGCTGTCCAATTGACAAAAAATCACAAGAGACAAAGACTGATGAGAGCGAGTGATCACATTAACTGGAATATCGACGATTGGAGTCCCATGTTGTAGACTGATGAGTTCAGATTTTATCTGGATATGACTGATGAAGGAGAAAGAGTTTGGAGACATCGGAATCAGAGGTTACAGTTCAACAATAGTCAATATCTATGGCAACATGACATAATGATTACATGGGTGTATATATTGAGAAGGACGGTACCGGTCTATTCACCGGCAATGTACCAATGAATCAGCAATTTTATTGTAAACAGAAGTAGCAGAGCCTGATGCGAATATCTGCGATTGCAAGTTCTATTTCATACTACAATCTAAGCACTCAGTATGACAACATGTCATTCCAAGCCTGAAGCCAGTTGAACATGAGGAATTTGTGCAAATGTATTCCTGTATTCTAAATGATGATTTCTGTATTTACAACCGGATGTATAGTCGATTTTCATTTCATTGAATAAACGTTACTTACTTACTTATCATTATTATTATTATTAGTCTTATCAAGCTCTTGTATGGGTGTTTCATAATAAAGCGAATTAGATTGATTTATTTCCTGAGGTTGGGTAGTGTAGTACCCCAAGGCGGGTCTAACTAGTAAAAAAGTAAGGCGGGTCGAACCGTTAGTTAACCAATCAGAAGCGTTAGGGCTCACTCCCGAGTGTCCATTGTATGACGTATTCATCGCGTGTTAATTCTGTCTATTCGCTCAGATCGTGATATGAACTGCATCAATGTCATCTCAATCTCGATGCTTGGGCTCGCCCATCAGTCTTGAAAACGAATAGCGAATTTCGCTGGCGTTATTGTCGCACAAATAGAGCAGATGTGGATGAAATTTATGATCAAGAAATAGAGTCCACTACTGATATTGAAGGTTATTTAAGTTATACAACATCTCAATAGGTGAGGCACTGCCCCACCAGCCCAAATAGATGAGCCTCCACTGCTGTCAAATCATGTTAACCCAACTTTTACCGATTCATTCTTGATGACGCACTGTAGAACAAATTTAATTCTTATTATACATAGGTAATTATTGATATACGTACTACTGTATTTGAAGCTTATTAGTAAGGCATCACAAAATTGTGAAATCTACACGGTGAAAAAAGATTTAGTATTTCCGGCAAGACATTTTAATTTCTTGACTGCGAGATGCAAAAGCAATCGAATGAAGTGAGCTTTCATGACTTTTCATAACTTTTAGTAGTTGACAATTCTGTTGTTTTAATGATTACATGGGTGTATATACTGAGAAGGACGGCACCGGTCTATTCATCGGCAATGTACCAATGATACGGCAAATTCATTGTAAACATAAGTAGCAGAGCCTGATGCGAATATCTGCGATTGCAAGTTCTATTTCATACTACAATCTAAGCACTCAGTATGACAACATGTCATTCCAAGCCTGAAGCCAGTTGAACATGAGGAATTTGTGCAAATGTAAAATGACTGAATGTCTTCTACAGTGAATTTTCATTCATCTTGAGGTATCCGTACAGAGAGGCGAAGATTGAAATCTCCGATTGCCAACAGCATCTTCTTCCAACTTGGATGATAACGCTCACGAAGAATGCCAGAAATACCACACACATAGCGCAGTGTTGCAAAATGTTTACAGATTGTTTTATGGCTTCAGGAACAGAACGCGTTCATCTTCACACAAAAGTCGGCTGCCCAATATAGGTCTACACCAATGAATTCAAGTTCATGTATTGGTTGTACCTATAGGTCCATCTGGTGAAAAAGCAATGTGCTCAGTCAGTAGTATCTATTTTACTATGCATAAACATGTATCTATTATACAACAACTTTAAATCACTCGCCTTCCAGAATAGGTGGCGATCATTTGTGTCCGGATAGTCAATAACCATAAATCAATTTCAAAGTCATTGTTTGTTTTATATTGTAGTAGCTGCCATTTGTAGAACAAGGCGGAGCTGCGTTGAGTTTCTGGTTTAGTTCGGTGGCAAAAGTGGGTGCTGAAAAACTTACTTTCACAGCCGTGGCGTGGCACAAACTGAATAACACTTTCACAGCGTAATTGAGCGTGGCATGTCACCTAGTGAATTGCCAAGATAAGAATTCACTTTACGCCGGTTTCCATGAAGTTTATCATGGTGAATTTCTAAACGAAGTACACGGCTGTCTTGGAGAACAGGTGACAGAATCAGAAGAGATTTTTAAAAAATCTCCTCCTCCATCAACACCAATCTTCAGGATATCTGGTCAATGATTTCTGGAGGAATTTACTTTTGAAATCAGTTTGGGTACGTCAGATCAAAGAACTGTCCGCCGTGATGCTTTCTCGACTGTCTCGCCCTTTTCTTGTTTTTCGAAGTCAGTTACGGGACTTTCACACGCATGCGAATTCGATTGCGAATCACGGCGAATTAAAATATTTTCTAAGGGCCATCAGTCGTCCTAGCTTCTCACAAGAATTCGCATCAATTCGCAACAGTTCTTCAAAGTTCACCAGCTGACGGAGAATTTTTTGAAATTTCCAAAACCATTCGCATACCACGGCGATATGGCTACGAACCGATTGCGAATCTTAATTCGCCGTTATTCGCAATCGAATTCTCATACGTGTGAAAGCCCCTTTAGTTGAACTTTGAAAAGTTCATCAAGCTGATGATCTCGATAAAATAATTCCAAAATTGTTTTTATCGCTTGTGGAATCATTCAGCTGCGCTTTCAAAGTAGGTTTATTCAACTTTTTTAGTTTTCAAAGCTTTAAGTTCTAAGTCTACACTGTAAATCTCTCAATAGCAATCACATACGAAGGATGCATACCAAAGTATTTTGTTGGTATATTTCTGTATTCTCTTGGTACACTGTATATTTGTATGCTTTTCGTATGTTATTTCAAATGTGGTATGCTTTACATACTAAAGCCGCACCAGCACAATGTTAAAGGAAAGCATCAATAACTTCTAATATATGTTGATTTGAGTCCTTTTGTCAATAAATATCACACTAATGTTACTACTGTTCTGTAAGTAGTGAGATAATGACATTTAATATTCAAACTTGCAATAATGAATTCGTCTTTAATACATGTAAGTCTAAGGCACTTCATGAATAATCAATAAGTCTATTTGACCATCAACAATTATGCATTATGCAATTTTGGTACTAAGGATATTATCAATCCGAAATATAAGCACATTAAAATTCATGAACGCAAAAATAGTTATGTTTGAGATATATAAGTCAACATGGTTGCTCGAAAGTTATCTTTTTCTTGAAATGATGTTTATCAACTAAGTTCAAGGAAATGAGCTAATTATGAGTCTTGTGAATGCCATAAGACAAGCAGCAAAGATGACATGCGGCTTTAATTTCACAATAAATATAATCTAGTTAAATACCACACTTTCACAAAGAAACATTCACGACTGGTATTACTGAAAAAGTTATTTGTAAGTAATATTTAATATAACTTATTTTTTGCCATGTGACGTAAAGCTATTCATACGAAACACATACGAATGAGGACCAATTTACATCGGGTCTCGTATATAAAACATACCAACAACTCGTATTTCATTGTAAAACAGCCAATCACAGATAGACTAGTTCGTCTGGCTACATACCAATCACATACGAAAGTAAGTGAGATGTAGTATGAAAAACATACCAGATCTCTGTAAACATAAGAGAATCTCGTATCAGATGTTGGTTTCAAATTGTATGTGATTTTGGTATATGTTTGTATGTAATTTTCGTATGCAGCGGTTTACAGTGTACGGAGGACATGCTGCATTACGGAACGGAGAGACATCCAAAATATCTGTTGCTGTTATTGAAGTCGTTGTTATATAAGAAATTGTCCTTTGATTTTCGCATGATTGTATATATGTTTGTATGCAGATGAGGATGCGTTGGTGGAATGTTCACGGATATATACGGAAATGGAGTGGCCTGACAGTACTTCCTAAGTGGAATTTATAGCAGTAATTGCATTAATTGTGGCGACTGTTTGAGAACATTCCAAAGGGTTTTATTCTTTATCTCGCTAGTCGAATACTGCTATATTTTCTTGATGGAATATGCTTCGAATTTTCATGTCAACTTTCTCGATCTGAATGAAATGGAAATGGGAAATATATGAAGTCATTGCTTTTTCTCTCATGTCATTACGCGTCGTGTATTAAATTTATTTGTTCATAGTTCAAATATTCCAAGTCAGTATATCTTTTTGTTTATGATTTTAACAGAATGAGAAAAGTGATTTAGAGATTCCCATAATTGTGTGACCATATTGTAAATGAGTTGAACATTCATTCAACTGTTGGAAAATAAAATATTTCAATGTTTGATTTCAACAAAATTGAAGATCTATCTGAATAGAAGAATAATGAAGACAAAAGTAGCAAAATTCAGTCACAAGTTTTTCTGAATATTCTCTCACATGATTCATTCTTAAGATCGATCACCCATGTCAAATAGAGATCAAACTTCAGCAGAAAGGATTGCGACACTCCAATGAAAAATAATGAATGAAAGATGGAAAATCCGAACAGAATTTCAGTGAAACCCATGATTTGATTAATGTGGCAATCTGCACGATTGACAAATTGGCTACAAAGTCATTCTCAATTTTGAAGAAGAGAACTAACAAATGGTCAGAGCAAGAAAAGAGAGCTGATGATGTGCATGCAAATTGTTATTCGTTCAATCCTCAAATTTCAATCGGATGTCTTCTTATTTTCACAGGATTTCGAAGAACAACTGCCCTAGAATTCTGTGTATTAATTTATTTTGCAACAACCTGAAAGCTACTTGTCATCTGCTAATTATATTCTGAGTTCTATGTTTTTATTGTCATTTGTATTCTTGACATTTTTCTCAATATACAGTATATTTGTGGGCGTTCAATATCTATGGGTGCTTCATCCTTGAAACATTGCATTCCTTAGATAGCTCGGATCAGTGCATACCTTATTAAAGACGAGTAGATAAACTAAATTTTGAAAAAACTAATGATATTGTAGAAGTCCATTGTCTAAGGCTCACTGTAAACTGTGAAATACCAAATCTTCTTACGAAAGCGGTGTACAAAACGAGAATAACAAAATGTACGAAAGCGCTATTGTGCGTGCTCTTACGATACGAAAGCGATTGGCCTTCCTATTGGATTATCTTCATCATTAAATAGGAAAGCCAATCGCTTTCACAGTGTATGAAAACACGAACAATAGCGCTTTCGTACATTATGTTATTCTCGTTTTCTCCTTCATAGTCAAAATCAGCCAGCTTTCGTGCTCATAAGTTTACAGTGTGGGAAAATATTTGCACAAAATAACTTTGAATTTGTTGGTTATTTGATCAGCTGGAGAGGGTCGAATTAATGCTTCTAGACTATCGTCTGCATCCAAATCTGTATTCATAGGTTGAGGGGGTCGCAAGGGGGTTGCACGATGTGAGGTGGGTGATAATTGACGATCTTGTCCTGTCAACGTAGATGACACATTCAAAGAGGATCTCGGAACATGCTGTTGAATAATATATTTGAGTTTACTAGCATTTTCTCCCTCCATTCGCTCGTTTAAAATATGGGACTATGGGTATGTTGACGCGTAAATTGTTGAGCTGGCTTCCTAGCAACCGTTCCATCGAGTGTTTCCCCGCATAGACATGCATAGATGAACTCTTGACTTGCTTTTATCTCTTCTTTTGTTTTATATTTTAGATGGTGTCAATTATAAATATGTCTTCTCAGACGATCTTTTTGATAAGGGCATTTACAGATAGGACATAGGGTTATTCTCAATTTTCGCAACGTCAGTGTCTCTTCACTTTCACGCGTTCCTCCCTTCATGGTTGATTTTTGTTGTGTGTTCCTGTGCATGCTTAAATACATTCGTTGGCCATTGAAACAAAACACTGAAATGGGCACAGATACGATTCAATGTCTCTTTGATATAAATAAGACTTGCTGCTGAAAACACACGTTTATTATACAGCTCTTGTAAATATTTCAAATGTTTCTCATTCATAAACCTCCATAGTGTTTCCTCATACAAAACATCATCCTCAAAAATAGCCATGAGTAAATACACACGTCTCATGATGGAATAGTGGTCATTCAGTATCAATTGATTCAAATAGACTGTGGACGTGTCGGTAAAGTCTTCTAATTTGGGGATATCATTGCCTCGGATGCGTTCATCGAACCAAAAATAAATAAGGATGTTCATCCGCGCTTGGTGCGAAGGATATGTCGATATTTCTGTTGGCGTGATGTCCATCTTCTACATTGTCGTCTTTTTCGAGGGTGTCTTTTCCGAATAGGACAATGTCGTCTTTTTCGATAATAGGGCAGGAGTAACATGATCTTATTTGAGAGAGCGTGAGGATCCATAACTTAAATAGTTACTCATCGCGGTGAGTATGCGTACAATCTCTCTCAGAAGAAAAAGGAGTACAAGTAGCATGTTTTTCCAAATCTATCAACCCCAACAGCAGAATACTTATAATATTGAAAAGCAACATGATTCATACAATGACATTCTTTATTGATACTTAGTCTGTGTCGCTTACATATTCTTCTTCTGATGTCCATCCAACAGATATATAATCAAAATTAAACGTTATACAATAGACACCAAGAATCTCTTTGTTAACACTGTCCATAAATTCATAGTCCCATACGTTCTTCAGTGAGGATAAATAGTCATCCACTTCTTGTATGTCACTTTCATAATAACGTTCACTGGCGCCCATCAATGGTGGAGAACCATTTCTTTTGTATTCATAAATCGTGAATGTATCCATGGAGAGTTCTCATTCAGGCTTCACTTTGATCTTCTCCTTCACATATGGAATCACTTTCTCCAACATCGCGTGCGGTTGACATGTCGATTTCGGGTAAATAATGAGCTGATTTGGATAGGTGTATACGTGAAAGTCTTCCATCATGTATGTGTCTTGATCGTTTCTCCATTTTTACCTAGTTCTCCAATCGATATGTGCTCCGACATGGAATGGGGCACACCCAATGCTCCGTTCTGTGCTCCGACCATGGAATGGGGCACACCCGATGCTCGGAGCAGGGGATGGGGTATTTGCAAAACTATAAAGCCAAGTCGAAAATGTTCCACCTTCATAACACTCGTGAACATTCAAAGACATGATTTACCAACGCCAATTCCGACAAGTGGATCCTACTAACATACTACAACGAAGTAATTTTCAACACCAAAACGATACGGATAGTGAAGGGGAAATGCTGATTGTGATCCCAGACACTCCACCACCGACCCCAGGAAGCCCAAGTCCATTACCTTCGACCAGTGATGATGACTTTCCAACGGATCTGCCATCCCACTGGGGCTCCATTCCCGATCCCGATGGACCGTATTCCCTACCCCCGACGCCACCCACCATCGATGGACCATTTCACATCCCACCGTCACCCTCCGTCACCGATCCCGGATCACCAAGTCTGATCGACATATATCGGGAACTTGACTTAATTAAGGAGAATATTTCCCCTAGCTCCGTTGACTATCCTGAACTCACCTTTCGACCCACTCGCCGTCCCTTTCGCGAACCATTCACGATCCTTAGTGATTATTTGAACCTTCGAACAGCGGTTGACAACTTCAACGAAACCATAGCAAACTGGGACAGTGTGGATTTTGTAATGGAACTCGGTGACTGGACTTTCTAATTTTCTGTAAGTCTAATGTCTGTACTTGTCTGTGTGTAGTTCTAATGTCTGTACATGTATCCATTCTTAAATTTCTTTATTTCAATCTTCCATGCAATAAACATACATGGTAAGCTATAATTGTTCTTATTCTGGGGATAGTAATGGGTTATAGGACATATCATGATAGACTAGAAGTTAAAATTAATGTTAAAGATTGAATTTTAAGATTGGAAATCGATCATAAAATTTACAAGTTAGAATTATTTTTAATGTTAAGAGATAGGAATCATAAATTGTACAAGTTAGAATTATTTTTAATGTTGAAAACTGGTTCATAAAATTGACAAGTGCTAGTGAGTATTCCCAAGTAAATGATCATCAAAAATAACAGGTGATTGGAATAATATTTATTATAGAGATGCACTTTCTTGAGTCATTTCACAACATGCATTATTCTTGCACAAGGTACGATGTTCGGCATAGTCACTGAAGTTACAATAATGAACAATGTAAGACTTGTGGAGTTGTCCATTGTCCACAGTGGTTAATTCATGCATCACAGTGATGTGGTCAATCTTGGTCCAGGCCCATGCAGCTTCACATGAATCATAATTTAAATACAGCTTATGCACATAAAGTCGATAGTGTAGTTCAAAGCACTAATGAAGGAGAATCTCGACCACATCTGACAGCGCACAGTGGTATCCATACTGTACCTTGGCAGCTTGAGTTTCTGTGAGTGCTTTCCCTCGGCGTAAATGTAACAGGGCTCAACGGTAAGCTTCTTTCCCTTCATACTGGGAATGATTCATCCAGTTACATCCGCGACGCATATTTTCCTTGTAGCCAATCCTATACAGTTCACTGTCCTGCATACATGAGGTGAATATATTCCAATGAGAGTCAATGCGTTGAGACCATTCGGGGAGAGAAATACCATCCATTGTCACTTTTTCAAAGAGTTTTATGCTTTTCAACCAAGCTCTTTCCATCTCCGATAATCCATTCCCTACAATCAGTTCCGCGTCTCCATACTCGCGTGTCATTTCATGGACCCAGCCATTAAAACGGTGAATAATCACACTCTCTTCTGCACCACATTTTCCAATCACACGTGGGTTGAGCCCGTGAATAAAATGAGTCGCAAAAAACATCACACCCCGATGTTTCATGTTTGATAAAGTCATGGAAGCGCGATGTAATGGTCACATATCCACTCGGTTTATCATCTCTGGGTGTATAATAACACCAAATGGCAGCGACTTCCTGCATGGGATCTCCTTCCGTATCAAATACGATGAAATTGCGTACCGGCTTCTTCTGCTCCACCCACCATTGTTGTACTTTAGGATGATCAAATGTAATGGAATAAGAACCTTGCATGAGCTCGTCCAAATGCTGAATCCGACGCATCGTGAAATGAATCTCACCTTGTGTGTCTCGACTTATATACCCGTCCCTAGGGTGGTGTACAACATGATTGGTTTAGCGATGATGATGTCTCCTTCGACGTTTTCCTCCTGACATTTTATTCGCTATAGCACTTACGCCTGCGGAACCGGCTGCACCCGCTGCTCCCAACGCTGCAGCTTTCCCTGCGGCAATAAGTGCAGGGATGAGGGGGGCTAAAAATGGGAGGATACCTCCTCTTTGTCTACGACTACCACGGTAAATACCCCCTTTCTGACCTCCGCCTTTTTGACGACGGCTTCCGCGATAAATACCTCCACGTTGCATGATTACCGTGATAGGCTAGATGTCCCTACTTAGTTCTTCATCAATAGTTTCCCTAACGTCTTTAACTTTCCCAACTTGTTCCTATTTAGATCACGTTTCAACCGTTGCCATTCTTCCTTTATCATTTGATTATTGGATTTATAACGTGGTCGCCACGCTGCTGGCAAAAACGTATTGCCCAAATGACGCTTTTATGTCTCTGAAGAGCTTCACGCCCTCTACGATGCATTTGAGATTTTGTATACCGTTTCACATGTCTTACAGTTCCTCCTCTCTGACGTCATTTACGACGTGTCATGATTGATGCTTAAAAATAGTAGATTGATCACTACATTTATTCATCCAAATCCACATTATACATGAACCAATTCAATTGGTTCTTAAAAACAATGGGTTTCAGAGGTCTCCCTCGTTTCTTACTAAACTCAAATGAATATTTGCTTGGGTCGCGATTTCTATTCTCTGGTCGAAGTGAGGCTTGGGGGACACTATTCACTTCCTTGGACGGATTCGGTTGACTCTCATACATCCGTTTCAACTTTTCGCGCTGATTTCTCCATATCTTCTTGCCCATATGCTCCTTATGCAACGAGACAAATTGACGAACCTTCTCTTCCTCCACGTCACGGTGCATCATCTTACCACAGACACATATATAGACAAAGTTGTCACGTGCCTCATTCGTCTTGCCCTCGCACCATGTTGGATTGCTTCGACGCACCTCCTTATGCTGTTTGCGAATATGCTCCCATAAGAAGAATGCTTGGTACATGTTATGACACCAGCGACAGCGTGACATCTTCACTTTTGACAAGTCGTACGGATATGAATTCGTACTCTCCGACTCCACTGGGCGATTCGGGTCCAAGGGTTCGGTGGGCATATACATGCTCAAATAGGGACATAAATGTTCATCCCATTCATTCTCCTCTTGCTGAATCTTCTCATCACAGTACCTGCACCGACCCACACATGGATGTTTAAGGTAAGCTTCCATATTATGGTCTTGTTTGCAAAGCATGCAGGTGAACTCACTCTCCTTGTCGCCCCAGTAACTCATTTCCAGAAAGCACCAATGATCGGTGGTCCACCATTTCCCACAACGATCGCAATACTCCTTCCCTGTCTCCTTGCGTCCATGACTGATGCATTGTGAAAACAGTCGGAAGCGCTTATTGCAAAACTCGCACTCATAATAGGGTTGAGGGCGGGGACGGACTGTGGTTCGCCTCTTCTTTGTTGGTGGCTCCATTATATCGTTGTTCAGATAATGTATCTTACGTAAACAATGAACCAAACCCAATGTCAATCTGCATACACAAGATTCCCCCAAAATACGACACTCCAGTTGAGAACGTAACTTCTTCTGCAACGAATCAATCAGTTCTTCCACATCCTAATCGTCACCAATGTTGAAATAGCGATAGGACACGTCCAGTGCACCTTTGGGGAACTTTGCAGATGTTCGAATATCAAAAAAGAAGCGTGGTCCATACAGTATTACATTCAGCAACTGGATACGAAGCTCTGCAATAATCTTCTTTAACGACACAATCTTCTCCTTTGTCGGAACAATATACAGTGTATTACAGTCTCATTCCACAATAAAGTCTTTCGATGAATAAGGTGTATAGGATATCTCCTCCTTGGGATGACGTGTCTCAGCCAGAGGGCGTAATCTACCCGTTAATGTTGTCGACATATGATTAGAATGATTTTTTCTGTCAGCGCCTTGACTTATATACCCTGCTGTGACTCATCAAATGCGCGAAGTGCCCCGGCGCCAAGTGCTCCGATTGGTGCTCCGCTTCCTGTCCTCTTAGTCACCACGTGCGCCGATGCGTGGGCGTGTGCTCCGATGCATGTCAAGTGCTCCGCTTCATGTCCTCTTAGTCACCACGTGCGCCGATGCGTGGGCGTGTGCTCCGATGAATGGGGCAAGGTCATGTACTTTAGTGAAAATTGGGGAAAAAGGGACAAGGGGAAAAAATCTTGATTTTGAAAATGAACCGATGAATATTCATTCGTATGATGCTCATCAGTAATGGTATAGAAGGAATAATTTTTTAGGTAGAAATGTTAGAGGTTTATCTATGTTTCTCAAAGAAAACGCAGATTTGACGAAAATAGCGAAGATAGTGCGCGAAAACGGCAATCTCTTGATAATGAAATTGTCTGATGTAATGAATTACAATTCTTGGATTGATATAAAAGATCTGTTTATCATGTTATGTTATCGGGACAACCGCGAATCCAAGCATGTTGAAGAAAATTTCCTAAGTAAAATAAGAGAATATATATAGATCAACTTGAAATGAAAAACATAATAATGATCGGTGACCTAAATCGTAGAATTTATATTTTATTTTGATTGAAATATAAAACACAGCTCATTGTGGGATAATGATACAGGTGAAGTCAAGTTTCCAGATCGCATTTACTTTTGCAAAAGATGGACTTGGCATAGGCCTACTGGAAATATTCGAAAAATTCACTTTTTCTCAATTCACAGACAATGACTACGAAATATAACTGAAACAATAATGAATATATATGCATGTTTCCCATCTGGATAAAGATTCCATAGAGAGTTCGGCATTGGATACCAACATCAACGATTCTCTATTATTTAACTTCAACAACGTCATAACTGCAATAATTTCCGGGGAGTCCGCAAAACAGATGTTCGTTTTTTTTCGATCGTTTATTGTCGAGATCTTTCGACCGTTCTACACGATCATCGTCAGGAAAGTGACGAGAAGCAACTTACATGAAAACTGTTCTAACAGCTTGAAACACAGTTGAAGACACAAAGAAAAAACTAACTCTGAAGTCACAAAATAAAAGATAAGGTATGCTACTGTACAAAAATAATAAGTAAGACGCTAAAACCAGAAATTAAAAAAGGGAGTCAAAATTTCCACGAATCGCACAAATGATGCTTAGTCTTGTTATGCGACTGAAGACGATGAGACCACAGTGACTCCTTCACAATTCGCCTTCTCCAACCCGGCTCCTTGTCCACTATCTCCATCTCGCTCACTGCTACACGATGGTTCGCCTCCACTGCGTGCTGCGCCACTTCTGATCGGAGTACATCCATATTGCGAATTGAACGCTGATGCTCTTTCTGTCTTTCTTCCAATGGACGTTGGGTCTCTCCCACATACATCCAATCGCAACCTTCTTCTCCGCACGGAATCTTGTAGACTTAACACAAGATCTTGGCTGGTTCAGGTCTCTTCTTGACCAGGAGTGAGCGAAGAGTTGATGTTGGTTTTATGGATACGCTAACATCAACTTCCCGAAGAATCGAGGCGATCTCTGACACTCCCTTTACATAAGGCATCGAATGCCTTACTCGTGACTCATTCACATTGCCATCCATCGTTGAATCAGCACAGCGCCACCAACGTTCGATCTCAGCATCACCATACCCATTACTCCTGAGTGCTTCGTCACATGCAGGTTCTCTTCTTCCACGTTGTCAGGTGAACAAACTAACTGAGCTCGGTTAGAAAGGGAACGTACTAGACCTTTGAAGACGCTGCGAGGATGCGAAGACTCCCGATGTAGATAGCGATCGGTGTGAGTGTTCTTTCGGAAAACCTGTCGTTCCACGTAAAATGCACACATCCAGAAAAGATATACGGTTGTTGACTTCCATTTCCTTGGTAAAGCAAATCGAGTCGCGTAAACCATTAATAAACGGGATAAAGGAGTCCAACTCCTCATCAGAATGAGGCCAAACTAACAATATGTCGTCCGCATATCTCACCCACACGCTTCGATATTTCAAACAACGTCATAACTATATATTTACTTGCATATATTTTTGATTATAGAATAAATTGCGAAGAAAATCGGCACTTTTTCACACTTTACATATTCAAATGACATTCTATCAGCAAAGTTTGACTGTCTCAAGTGCCATTTCATGCACTACCATAGTCAGATGACATTATAACAAAGAAGCATGTGTTACGCAACACAATTACCAGTTTGCTCTTTGAAAAACCTTTATCCGAACTGTTTTTGTTAAACTGTTTTTTGTTTAGTAGGATAAACTATCTGTAGGTATTCGAAACATAATACGACGATAAAATGCGGTAATGCATTAGGCCTGTTAGTCAGATAGTTGGGTCTATATAGTGAAATGTATAGCCTACTTCAAACATGTGCATGTGTTTGTATATGTAATGCATTCAACATCTTCAAAACAAATCAGTAACCAAGACGTTAATCCTGCATTTATCAGAGATCATCTTAGAACGATTCGTGACTCTTGAAAAATTTTCTATGGAGATACATAATGCAGATACACCCTTTTGTGACCAACCACGCTATTAGAGTGCAAATGAATTTGGCCCACTTGCAATGGTCAGAGAGTGATGCAGAATGAATTGTTATCGGAAATAATCTTTTCCAGTATTGTGTATATCTGATTGGTTTTTATGTCAAATTTTACATTGGGCATTAAGGGTTCAGTTATCAGATGTCAATAGACGAATTTCACTTGCATCAATCCAAGATATGAAAATAAGCTAGTACCATTTCCTGTAGACCTTCTACTTAGCAATAAACTCACATACACAAATCTATGGTTATTGAGGATCAAAAATAATATATTAGTTAAAGTACAAAGATATCATCTCTTTTCAATAATCAATGCAGTTTTGGCAACATAAAATGCGAAAAGGTATAATACCTACTGCCATTCATGTCATCCATAGAATGTATCGACTACAGATATAACCTCTACAAGAACGTTGAACTCAAACATTTTTGTATAATGCAGCAATGCGCTTGCTGTAATATACAAAATAAAGATATTTTGTAAATAAATCTCGTATAATTGCCATCTAATATATGCAAAAGAATATATACATGTAATGCAATTTGATAAGCAATTACGAAATTCTATCTTATCAAATATATTGTTATGTCCACATCACATTTAATACTTATTATATTAAAGATCATATGAATAAATGGATATAATATATAAATGCACATGTATTATATTAATTTATCACTTGCTTTACACGTGTAAATAGAACATTTGGTTTCAAATCTACGTCCCTTCTCTTCCTCTGTCTCCTCTAAATGATTCGTTTTTGATGGAGTGTCACAATGCACGAGGCACAGAAGTAAGTCTTTCTAGTCTCTTCTTATCTCTCTCTCTCACTCTCTCTCTCTCTCTCCCTATCTCCCTCTCTCCATTCATCTTCTTTTATCTCCTTTTCTCGATTTGAAAGCTGATTTTGGATGTATCTTAGCTGAAATATTCAAGGTCACAATGCGGATCAGTTGCTCTCCTATTTGCAAGACTGTGATGACTAAATGACGTACTGTATATATCCGTCACAGTTTTCCTCTGCACACACCTTTCCCATAAAAATAAACTGTTTATCTGAAGTTCGCTAGAATGGAAATTGACTCAAGGTCGTGGCACATCCGGGGGAACTAAGTTGGGGCATGAAGAACCAATTAAAAGCTTCGATTTACTCATGTGACTGATTCTAACCTAATGATACAGACGTTGGCAGGTGCATCTAAGTGAAAATGCGTGCGATTTATGTGCCGTTATTGTGCATTGCATGAAGCTTAATTTCCATTCAAGAGGTTTTATTGTTGTCAATTTCTATGACCTCTCCTCTACTGTAGAATAAACAACTCGTCGATTGCCTGCCTGCAATGAATGCCCTCATAACGACCTTCGGTCCATGAGTCACATGACAAAGAGGATGCGAGCGGACAGACTGTGTATGCTATATCAACCAGGCGTCATTAATTGCAGAGTCATTCTTCTCAGTGCATCGTGCGTGTTTCAGTCATCCCAGCAGCGTCAATGCACGTCGTTCTACTGTCTTATATAGACGGATTTACAAAACTTTTAACTACGCCTGAAGTCAGCCATTTGTGTTTTGGACATTCAGAGGATTCTGTCGTACAACTCGACTTTCACAGCCAATTTCAGGATTACGCCGACGTATCTTTTCACTCTGGAAATAATTCCCGATCTTCTCTTTTCCTGACATTGTACTAAAACCAAGCGGGTGACTCCTTCTTTGTATTTGCCTTTAATTAAGGTTATGCACAAGATAGAAAATCAATAGGGTAAAACCACATCGCTTCGTGTCACAGGCACATCAAGGGGTGGGACCTTGCAGTGCGAATGCTGACTGCACGGTCTCACCTGACACGAGAAGCACTGTGGTGTTACCTTGTTGGATTCCTATCTTCGGCATATCATCGGCTCTTTCTAATACAGTAATAAAATTAACAACTCAAACATCGTCAACATTTACCCGTTCGCTGCTGAGGCAAATTTCGTCTCATTCCCTCATGTGCGGAACTTACCATTGATAAAGTCACTCATCTTATCACCTAAACCCATGTTCGACTGCAAATGACACATGTTCAACTTGTCTCTCTTCATTGCCTCCTCAACTCCTTTATACGCCCAACCGCAAGCGCCTATGTTTTTCTAATATCTAACATTCTCATTATCTCATTCTCTTGATAATGTGTCATTAACAATTTTCAAGCCCCTCTTGCAGAAATCGTTTTCGCTCCGTATCAAAATGGCGGTTGTCTTGTTCATTCGTTGAAAACTCAGGTCTATGTGATGATAAAGAAACGATAATTTTCCCATTGGTCTTCAGATTCATTGACCAACACAATAATCAGTCGATCCACAGATGATTCATCTGGCTGAGAAAAAATAGTTCACATAGTATTTTACATGCATAGCGGGTATTTATTATCCCTACTAATTTTTGTTTACTTTTTCCACCACTGCTAATTAATGACATAAATGGAAGACGAGAATTAGTACCAATTGATTGAAATGGATTTGAGTAACCTAATGTGGACTGATTTTGTGGATTTGCATTGCCGTGGAGGAGTGGCATCGATAGCTATGGCAATGAAACTGATGGTGTGGATGTAGACTGGTGTGATGAGTTAGAGTTTGGCTTTTTTGGGTAATCGGCTTAATTCTGTGGCTTTTTGGCTATTTTTTCATTTCGGTTTTGTTGGATCATTTTTGGCTCTTTTGGAAATGATCATTAACCCAGCGATAACAGCCAGAGTCAGCTGCTGTCTGCTATTGGGGAATCAGGTGAAAGACTTAGGTTCGAGTTTTAGGCACAACATTTCTACTATTACCTTATAAATTGATAATATTTGAAATGATTAACGATCAAAACAAATTTAAGGAAGTTTTAAATTAAATTCTAAGTTGGAAACAATTGGAACTAAACATGCGCATTTCTTTTCTAATGAAGACAGAAATATAATATTTTAAATTAATATCAAGTCGTCAAAACATTTTGACTCATTTCAAAACCGACGATTTTCAAGTTTGCAAACATGAAAATCGCAAAAAGTTACTGATTTTCTAATAACTCAGCTGATTGCTGACTTCATTTTTTTATCTTTCTTAACCGTTACCGCATCATTAGATGAAGCAGGTCGTTATCTAATATTATCTGTATATTAATTTTTGATGCTGTAAGATAGTCAGGAGCGAGCTTAGAATAAGACAGCCCGTTTTTATAAATTAGGACCCACCAGGAAGGGAAGCAGATATTTTTGAAAATTCGAAAGACTGAGAGAACATTCTTGGCATGTGCTACATTTGTACCAAAAAGAAACGTTAACCTATTGCTGGAACCTATAAAAATCGCTGTAGAAAAAGAGAAAAAAATGTTCGAGAACTTTTTTTAACAGTGCAGATTGGGCGAAGGCCCAGAAGCCAAAACCTTACAAGCAGTGATCCTCCTGTACTGCTTTGATTAAAGAATAGATTGAGCAATCCACGCTTTTTCTTGACAATCAAAACAATGCAAGAATTTCATATTTATTCAGCTGGGTCTACCATGTAAGTCAACAATAGTAATCGGGATGTAAATCGAATTAATCATGCTTGAGATGCATCTGCATTATTCTTACCGAATCAATGCTTATTGTGAAATTTTTGATTAAGTGAAATAATCGAAGGAATGTGGCATCAATTACATGTAGGTATGTTTTAATAGGTAAAATAAGAGATTTTAAGATTCAGATGCATGCCCCATAAACTGTTCATTTTTTTAATGATGTCATAGTTTTTACGCAAAAAAACCATGATGACAAGATCATGTCAAACAAATTTTTATATTGCAGCAAAAATAGAGCCTTTTTCCATAGAACCCAATTAACATTAATTGAACATTGAACTGGCAGAAAATCATGCCGATGTCGCCGCAGAATATTCAACCGAGTTAATAATAAACAATTGTAGATCGCCGAAGCCCACTGATGAATTTTCGCGTTCGCTATTTTCTTGGCAACATTCCGCCGACTGAATTCTTAGTGAATCAGCTGAGTCAATGTAAAAAAATATAATTATTGCGTTCTTCTACTATTGGAACAGGATGAAAATTGCCGAGAAAGTTTAACGTCATATATACATTGCCTCTGTAGCCAACTGACGCAAATTCTCAAACATATTCATGAAGATCGTCACAGTATAGTTTTATATTTATACCATTTTTACCCTAAAAGAAGACGAGAAAGAGTTCTGAAAAATCAAATTATATAGACTTGTATTTGCCTTAAAAGGCATACATGTATATGTGCTCCATAAGATTGACCCTCAATTGGTCGGAACAGCATGTCGACTATGGTCTTGAGTTCAAGTCCTATTACGTACATTTTTTACATTCTCATACGATGATGAAAGTCATCCCAGCAGCCATTTATAATAGAATATAATGCTTAATAATTTAAATTATTAGTTAAAGAAGTCCTAAGGAGGACTGATGGCGTTCTCCAATCCGCAGGTGTACAAAGGCAATGCTACTGTAACCATTGGATTAGTCAGTTCTTAAAAGAACTCCATGTAGCTTTCTCGTGGCAACGAATTAAAATTGATCAGCTTCGGCCCAATATCTGGTAAAAATGGAAATCTTAAGACTTGTAATACTACTCATTCTTGCTGTTAATATACTAATACCATAGATTCCAAACACTACCGTATACACGTTCAAAACAGACTTCTAATATACTGTACCGACTACAGATGCTGATAGTGGAAATAGAATAAGACAATGGTCACCATAGGTTAAGGAAATTAGAAATGGATATTATAAAACAACAGGAAACCGATGAATAAAAATTGGAAAAGTGGAGGTAAAATATGGAAATACAACGATGCTACTTCACTGATTACAAGTGAACTATATCTGACACTACTCGAAGTGGATAATGGTAAGAGTGGATAAGTGGAAAGTGGATAATGGAGGTAAACAATAGAACTACAATGTACTCTACTACACCGAAAGCAATGAAACTATACACACTATACCTAAGTCTACACATGGAAAATACTATTTCTTCACTTGAATTTGTTATCGCCAGTTTCTTCATCCGTCTATAGTACTTCATGTAATTCCACATTTCTTCATTTGAATTACAATACATCGACCACTACTTCAGTTACCGATTAAGGGATATAAAACATAATACTGCAGTTCGTCAGTCATCAGCAGGTACTCGTCTAGTTGTGTTTCGACCCCTAACCTGAACACTCAAACCCAGACGAGCGGGGTCCCACACATAGTGGCTGACAAAATACTGAATAGGTAATGATATGTCTTGAAAGATATGTCACAAAGATAATATCAGACATCATTCAATTGTTGCGTTTCCCACATGTAAACAGATCCCTGTCATTTAAATTCATAATTCCCCATCAATAAATACAGTATGCTTTTTTGCGATCCTCACATGTAAACAAATCCTTTACATCTAATCTTTGCCTTTTCGATTCCCACAAGTAAACAGATTACTGTTCATCCTCGAATCCCATAAAGGATGTAATCGCTGTGTGATAAATATGTAATCCGCTCTTTACACAAACTTCGCCTCATACATATAGACTTAATAATGGGAGCTCTCTCATCTCCCGTAAGCCACGCTAAGCGCTCTGTATTGCACTCTTCACCGCCCACCCCCCGTATGATGGCTACAAGTCATTGTTAGTCGTTTATTCACCTATGCAGCAAGGCATTAAGGAAAATGTGAGTCGTTTGTTGGTCGCGTGCCTCATTGAAATTCACAGAGTGAAGTGAATTGTCGAGCCGAGAAAAGACCATATTTGTGAAGCGATTCATTATGCCTTGTGAGAGCCTTTTCTGTGTAACTCATCAAGTCATGCTGAGAATAAACTCTAGATTTCATGATATTTAGTGTCTTGTTAGTTTGTGTGTACAGCGTCTTGTAACTTCGAGCATATTCTACAATATCTGACTACTGCGACGCGAAAACATGAAAGGGCATCCGTAATGGGATCATGCTCTCCGGAAAAGTCAGTTGCACCACAGCAGTGAAAGAGATTGAGAAGTCATACTACCTTGTGATATACTGAAGTTCTCAAGCTGTTCTGTAAGATTTGGTATTTTCACATAAGGTAAACTACCTCTTTTATTGTTATCACCATTTCTCTCCCGCCAACAAGTCAGGTGGACAAATTCTTTGAATCAACGAATTAAAGTGTTTATAATTGACAACACATATATCGTCTATGTATCTTGATGTACGGTGATACAAGCGTGCTAAATGAATATTTCTATAGTTTTTTATCAAATTTTTGCATAAAAACATATTCGCAGTGTAAGAGGAATAGGTCAGCTAGGAGTGGACTAGAATTTCCTCCATTGGAATGCCTTTAATCTGCCTGAAAAACTAAGATTACCGAATGTGACGTAGGTCTGTGATTAATAGGAAATGTATGGCTTCTTTTAAACTTCTGTTTATCAAAACAGTGAATAACCACTATATGTTTTTCATTGAGCAAAAGGACTTATCATATCCAATACAAATGAATTTTCTATTTGAGGAATTAAACACCAAATCCATAATAGCGAATATGTGATCTTCAATCAATTTTTGATCAAGATTCGTATATAAGGTTGAAAAATCGAAAACTTGCAAAATGAATGAACTTGTGTCGAATTTAATCTGTGTAGAAATTCTTGTGTGGACTTTATACTCCAGAAGCAATCGAAACCGCTGTTTCTCTTAATTGCCATACAATATCTCTGAAAATTGTCTACGCAAAATACTTAAGCTGAATTTACTTTTGGATGGAAAGCTTTTTCGATGTGCATTGTCGTGCTCCTGCTATAAATCTAAATTTGCATGGAGTTTTGTGAAATTTTGGAATCCAATATAATTTTGGTAATTTACTGTCTTTTTCACAGACAGATAGTTTAAAATCGCTTTTCATAATTGTTGTGTGTTGCTCAATTACGTTCTGCGCCAAAATTTGCTGTGGACCATAGGTATCATTACCCGATATGTTCGACGTGGAAATATCAATTCCCAACTCGGCTAAGAGAATTTGGAGATAAAACTTTTTGCAAATGAAGGCATAATTATTAGATGCTTTATCAACTGGCGTAATTATGACATCATTCTGCAATTTCTTTCAGATTTTTACCCATTTTGGACATTAATCTTGTGTCGATTACTGTGTGCGCGAAATCTATTCGAGGATTTCTTGGCAAGATATATTCGATCTTTAGATCATGTGCCATGAATTCTTGATTTCCACGCTGAGAATAAAAGTGGCCTTAAGCTTCTCTTTCTTATTATTTTTGTAATATGCTCATCTAATGAATTACTAATTTGAGTTGTTATGGCACTCCAACTAAGGCTTTTGGGGATTCTGTGTTTGGTACCAAAACTGAAGAGTTGACGTAAGTCTTCATCATCCACAATATCCAGATCACCCGTTATTACGTGACCATAATGTGGGTAAACAAAAGATTGCCTCTTGCTACATGAGCATGGATTGTTCATGATGTGCATCACATCTGAAACTTTAGGTTATTCAAAAAACGCCCATAATTGCAAAAACTTCAATGCAGTGGATTTATCTAATTTATAGAATATTTTCGGTGGATAACGTTCTTGAATTGTGCTTGGAATTAGCTTGCACACACTGTGATCGCAGAATATCGACATGAGATTGAGTGAGTCTATTGTCTGAGATTCGAACGGGATGATTATGATTATGGTTGCTCGTTCTTTTACATTTTTGTTCTCCGAGTCTAGGTTAAGTTTATTTTGAATGTATGCTGTTAGCACAAATGTCATCATGTTTGCCTCATCCCTTGTCTTGCCTAGAATGGCTCTTAGCATAGTTTTATGGAGAGATTTTAGAAGATGATAAAACCTAGACATCCTACGCGTCTCAAAAGAATCTTGTAATTCTTGATAGGTATTGTCAAGTTCCATAATACCTGAGCTTTTTCTACCCGATTTTCTTATTCCGTGACTCCTTTTTCGTCTGCTAATCGGATAACTAAAAAATTGATCATTGGATATGGACTGCTGAGATACACATCCACCTCCCAAAACTCTATCATTCAAACCCAAGGGGTATAAGGTATTGAGCATCTTGATATGCATGTCTTCCTTGCGGTTGAGCTCTCTGTTTATCTCTTCCGGTGATATGTATATATTGTCATCAACATGATCAATAATTTGCAATTCAACATCAGTCCAAGAATGATGATCTTGCTTAAAGTGATTGCTAAGATATGTGTTTAAGTGACCTTTTAATACTGAATGACGATGACCATTTAATCTACAATGTAGCGGTTGCTTTGTCTGTCCTACATATTGCATTCCACATCTGCTACATGATATAAGATAAATAACATTTCTACTTTTACAAGTAAAAACACCTGGCTGATCAAAGATAAACCGGTTGCCTGTACAGAAACTTTCGTAGCAATTTTCAAAGTAGAGGGCGCTATCCACTCCTTCGCATTAACGCTGAACACTTTTCGTACCATATAAACCATGAGAAAATTTGCCAGAGCCTCGAAAAGAGCGAGGAATTTGCCGAGGTTGGACTTTCAAATTCCTGCTATCTATTGGCATTTGCGCCTAAGTGACTATGTATGATAATTATTAAGATGTGGGACAAATTAGGCATTTCGCCAGCTAGCAGAGGTCCAGTAGCGGGGTCGTGAAACCACCTGCATCTGAAGACATACTATCCAAGTAATTCTCATACGATGATGAAAGTCATCCCAGTAGCCATTTATAATAGAATATAATGCTTACTAATTTAAATTATTAGTTAAAGTAGTCCTAATGACGACTGTTGGCGTTCTCCAATCCGCAAGTGTACAAAGGCAATGCTACTGTAACCATTGGATTAATCAGTTCTTAAAAGAACTCCATGTAGCTTTCTCGTGGCAACGAATTAAAATTGATCAGCTTTGGCCCAATATCTGGTAAAAATGGAAATCTTAAGACTTGTAATACTACTCATTCTTGCTGTTAATATACTAATACCATAGATTCCAAACACTACCGTATACACGTTCAAAACAGACTTCTAATATACTGTACCGACTACAGATGCTGATAGTGGAAATAGAATAAGACAATGGTCACCATAGGTTAAGGAAATTAGAAATGGATATTATAAAACACCAGGAAACCGATGAATAAAAATTGTCATTCCATTATCTCCATTCAAATAATGTCTTTATAACATGGCAGTTTGATTGAGTTTTTATTCATCTCGTTCATTGTAAACTTTTCAGAAGATAAATTTAGTGTGACATAGAGAATTGTAAGGCATGAAGACTTGTGAAATAATTGCAATTCTTAAATTCGAATCGATTTATTCAATCATCAAACTCAAAGTTGATCCAATTAAAACTCAGGTTCTCAACTAAGCTCCACCATCGCACAAAGTATTGATCGTCTTTCAATTTAAGTTAAAAGTCAATTTAAGTCTCTTAAAGTTAAGAGAATCACATTCCAGCCCGGGAGAAAATAAGAATTTCATATGATTAAACATGCAATTCAAATCGGCTTTCACTGAATACAGGAGTTTCATTCTTTGAAGCATTTTCTTATTGAGCTATTTTCTCAGTATTTTTTACTGAGAACTAAGAACGAGTTTTTCACAAACCTACAGCTACATAGAAATAGATAGGCCTATTGCAGTATTCACCTTCTCCTCCATTAATTTCAAAATATGGTAGCAGCAGTTTCTTTCAGACCGCTATGAACCAAAAGTTTCATGACAACATCGTCCAAGTTCATGCATGAATTAAGTTGACAACAAATTCTTATCATCGAGTCACAAAAAATATATTCACCCATCGACTAGCCTGTATCAATATACAAATTCAACTGTATCTGTTTACGGACTTCTATCATTCAAGCTCTTTTTGATCTTACAGTTCGCGTACATCGCTTCACACAATTAAAATGATGTATACGAAATGTGAGAAATGTCAATGGAGACTGGATCTTGAAATAAACTTTAAGTTGCACCGAATGATGTGGGTTCTGAATCCAAATTAGGTGGCACGGGTAAAATGGATTTTCTGGCAGAGGCGGCGGAATTACTGCTCCTCAGAATGTTTTAGGCACACGCGTGCGCAAAACTTATGAAACCACCAAAGAATCAAAATTTGAAGAAGAAAAATATATCTAGTGCATCGGAAAGTCTCTTACAAATTCAGTGCATTTGAGCAAAAGCGTACACGAAACTTTCCTATTTACTATACATGTAAGATATTTAAGATGGTGAACAATGAGTCGGCAATGTTCGGTAACACTGTGATGGAAAATACATATACCCAAGGGCGCAGCATCTACGGGGCGCCACGCATCTCTATGCATCTACGGGGTACAGCATCTACCATGCTGTGATAAACAAACATTTCTGGAATTTCTGCTAATCCTTCATGCTTTTCGTTTTATTTTACTCAGCTAATCACTCGCAAATGGAAATGTTAATAAAGACTTTGATTCCGAGAGTGTGGGTGCCTGATGAGATAAGTCATGGATAAGTAAAGACATGTGGTGTCATTGTTAAGTCTTAGCGCGTCATCGCATTGCATGGGTAGCACCTAGTGTGCCACGTTAATACCAGTGCTTATAGGACATATGCTGCATTCATTCATACTGTCATTCCATTATCTCCATTCAAATAATGTCTTCACCGAAAAGCAACAGATGTTTTTGTCATATTGGAAAAATGAAACACATGCGTAATTTTGGAGTGAGATTCCTAAGTATGCACACAAATATAATTCCAAAAGGTGAATTCTAATACAATTGGTCGAAATTAATTATTAGCTTATCAAAGTAGATCAAGTGGTCACCAAGCTTACATGTAGAAGATTATTTAGTACTTACTGTTGCTTCAGATATTTCTTTTTGCATAGTATAAATAACTTTGCAGCTACTATTTCCTTTTTGAAGGGAAACAAAGTTTTCCTAAAAGTCTCTGACATCAGAACCAAAGTTATCCATTCCACCAACCTCAGCGTTACAAGAGTCATCACCTATCTTTAAAGACAACCAGTCATACATCTTTGGAACAAAAGGACGTTTGGGTAAGATCTCACGTAATTCACCCGTAAAGTATGCAGTATTTATGGCGGAATTGATGTTCTTTCTCAAAACTGCATGTGTGGCGCAAAGTGAGAATCACTAATCACTGAGTACTGATAACAATCAACTAGAAACGGTTCTGCCTGATTAGTATTGGAAGACAATTACGAAATATTTCATAAAATATCATGGATTGATTTTTTGCGATACTATATCAGAAAATTTGTCGGACCACTTAGGAAAAATTCGCCCCTGCATATACCGGTACACTGTAAATCGCTCAATAACAATCACATACGAAGGATGCATACCAAAATATTTTTTTGGTATATTTCTGTATTCTCTTGGTATATATTTGTATGTTTTACATATGTTGTTTCAAATGGGGTACGCTTTTCATACTAAAGCCATATCAGCATAATGTTTAAAGAAGGCATGAATCATGTCTAATATATGTTGATTTAAGGCCTTTTGTCAATAAAGAACACACTAATGTTACTACTGCTCTGTTAGTAGTGAGATAATGACATTCAAGAGTTATACTCTCAATAATAAATTCGATTTTAATACATGTAAGTCTACGGCATTTCATGAATAACCAATAAGTATCCAACCATCAACAGTTGTGCATTATGTAATTTTGGAACTAAGCATATTATCAATCCGAAATAAAAACACATTATAATTCATGAACGCAAAAATAGTTATGTTTGAGATATATATAAGTCAAGATGGTTGCTCGAGAGTTATCACTTTATTGAAATGATGCTTATCAGCTTAGTTCATGGAAATGAGCTAATTATGAGTCATGTGAATGCCATAAGACAAGTAACAACGATGACATGCGTCGTTACTTTAACAATAATTCCAATCTAGTTAAATACCACACTTTCACAAAGAAATTTTCACGACTGGTTTTACTGGAAATATGTTATTTGACAGTAGTATGTAAAACAACTTATTTTTTGCCATGGGACTTAAATCTCTTCATACTAAACACATACCAATGAAGACGAATTTGCATCTGGTCTCGTACATAAAACATACCAACAATTCGTATTTAATTGTAAAACAGCCAATCACAGATAGAATTGTTCGTATCGCTACATGCCAATCACATACGAAAGTAAGTGAGATTTCGTATGAAAAACATACCAGATCTCTGTAAACATACGAGAATCTCGTATCAGATGTTAGTTTCAAATTGTATGTGATTTTGGTATATGTTTTTATGTAATTTTCGTATCCAGCGGTTTACAGTGTAGTCTGCATTAGTGAACCTTCTGTGGGATCAAACTTTGATGCAAATGTACATGTATTTCAGGGACGTCGCCAGAATGTTTCGAAGAGAGAGCGGTTTTGGTGAAGCTACATGTATACAGATCATGAGTCATGACAGCTGAACACTGTCCGTCGTTTTCTTCCTTATGTTTCTTACATCCAGACAAGCATTTGCAGAGACCGTTTCATTCTCCTGCTTCGTCGCACCACTGCCCTAATATCACGCTTGCTTTGTAGACACCCATCAGATGATTGAGGCTTGTGATTCCATGACAAAGATGTGAGAGTTTGACATTCACTTGTTTCCCGATATTCCAATAGATTTGGATGTCAAGGCTCTTATCTCGGAACAGCTTGTCGTCATTCCACGCCTCTAATGAGTTGTATTGTAAGCGATGCCGAAACACATGTTTGTTGATTGAAACTGTCATTGTCTGTCGGTGGATTTTGCAGGGAAGCATCAAGCACAAGAGAGAATGAATGATAAAACTGACTTAGCACAGGAGAGAATGCACCCATGGCTACCATCAGCAGTGAAAGGCTTAATTGTCAACCTCATTTCTCAATGATTCCATCAATTAGTTGCATCAATATTTTACAATCAAAGAGGAGAAGCAGCAGATGGAAAAATGTGAAATTTATAACAAAATGAGAATGAAATGAATAAATACTCACGAGAAAGGTGAAGTCGGGTGTTTCTTTCAAGGATAGGAGAGTTCAAAGATTTACTGGAGCTGTAGGATTAGGAAGAGTCTTTCAGTTCTAATCTGGAAATCAGTGATTCAATGGTTCAAATAAATCTTGAATGACCTAGTCAACCACTTGAGCACCCTCAGACACAACAGCAATGCATTGTAATAAAATGAAAATTAATTAGGCTTCGTAATGACAGTACGATCAGAAAATCAATTCAACGTCTATCGAAAAGTTGCAAAGTTACTCATTTTCAGTCCGAGGATGGCAACCGGATAAAAAGTCCGATTATCCGAATATTCGGAACTTCAGTTGTGAATTGGATAATCGAATCGCAAATATATTAAAAAAATGGGTTCGGATAATTGAATCGGATTGTTTCATATTTTAAAGCGATACTGACTTAGTGATTTTTAATAAA
Organism: Prostheceraeus crozeri; assembly: GCA_907163375.1. Taxonomy (NCBI): domain Eukaryota; kingdom Metazoa; phylum Platyhelminthes; order Polycladida; family Euryleptidae; genus Prostheceraeus; species Prostheceraeus crozeri. The sequence goes on along the minus strand of CAJQUW010001485.1, from coordinate 38,616 downwards.
TCATTTTGCCCTATCATTAATTTAACCTCGTTCGCAGACAATAGGAGAAGAATTTTGATAAATGACTACATTACTTTTACAATCCCACTTTGTGTACTTTATGCAGCGCCAGGAATTAGTCATTATGTCATGATTAGTCGTGTATAAGTCATTGATCAAGAAAAATCCTCTCACTTTTATGTTGGGGTTGCACCAGCTTAGAGCCCTAGCCACACAGAAGAATAAAGAAATTTTAGCCAACAGTAAGAACACTTGTAGTGGCCAGAGGTCACAAGAAGGGACATCAACCGCAACTACAACCATAAAAGGTTGACGAACGGATGAACAGAGACAGTTTGAGTCCTCCGAGTTCTTTGGAACTGTTCTTCAAAGTCAGCGAAAATAATGCCTCTCGTACGAAATGTTTCGCTACTCTAAACGTCGATTTTGAAGTTAAGTACACTACTTACATGTATATTGATTTTACATTATAACTAGGAATCCATCAGTAGGATGCTTTATCAAAAGAAAATTTTTTAACCATGTTAGTGAACTTGATTGACGTAGACCTAATATCGTGTTATCCTGTAGGTAGCCCTATCTGCTTCACGCTTAGTTTATTCCTCATGATTAATACCATCACACATTTCTAAAAAAAAATGGAAGTTAACATGTACATGGATATATTTAAGAGACCGTTATTAACAACAATGAAACTGAATAGATCAAATTGCCATGGAAAAGATGTGCGGCTGGTAGGATTCGAACCTACGACCAAGGTTAACTAGAACTGCACTCTAACCGACTGAGCTACGAGCCACTTACGCGGCTCTGTCAATTGGCAGGATCAAGCCCTCACCACCACACATCAGTTGTCAAGGCAATAATAATCAATGGATAAATAACACGTCATGATTGTGACCGCTGACATAAAGACAAGCAGTGAGGATCGATTGTCCACCAAAGCATCTTAAACAGTGTCGTGAATGCAGTTAACAACAATGAAATTGAATAAACGATAGATCAAATTTGTTATTAATAGAGGCATCAAAACGTTTCACCAAATTACATTACGCATCAACTAATAAGTTAGTTCTATTACAAAATATCAAACATCTCGACTGATTACAAAATATCCTTCACTGCTGATTTGTCGGTGCCACAAGCAGGAAAATATCCACATTTTAGGGTATCCTACCGGTAGGCATTCAAAGCTATTACCGATCTCTTAATTAGACTTGGCCACACTGGTATGACCTGAGCCAATAAGATTTTATCGGGCGTTTAAATTAGGTCCTGCATTTAATATCCCAATAAATACAATTTTCTTTAGAATTTTTCTGTGTATTTGTCAGTTGTAAGTGCTCTCGTATTTTCTATTACTGAAACCTTTTCATCCATTTAGGAACACGGCTTCCTTCTTCATGTTGAACCACGACTTTGGATTTTGTGCCATTGACTTCCATCTCGCTGATAACTCATCTCTCCACGGTCGTCTGTCTTTCTTGATTTCTTACTCATACTCATGACGGCCACTCTGTCACTCTTCCAGTCCATCTTTTGTCATTTCTTCTTGCGAGATGGCCTGCCCAACTCCATTTCAAGCTTTCCGCTTCTTTGGCAACATCCTTCACATTCTTCTAATTTCTTCATTTCTTATCGATTCTTGTGACTCCTGACATTCTTCTCTCCATCGCTCTTTGTGCAACTTTCAGCTTTTCATTTGATCATCCATCAAGGATGATGTGGGAGAGCCATAAGTCATTACCGGCAGTATAGAGATATCAGTCACTTCCGGTGTTTCATTCGGACTTTCTTCGATGCTAAATAGTTCTTGAGTTTCAAATGCTTTCCATGAGTTTTCTATTCGTCTTTCGATCTCTATTAGTTCTTGGAATGAAATTTGCTGGTCTAAGTATACATCTTCTGTTGCATATTCAGTATTATGTTTTCGTCGATTTCTATTGGAATTTCTATATGATTGGTCATAACCTTTGTTTTCCCTGTATTCATCTCAAGGCTTTACCTCGCTGATGCAGTTCGCTAGTCATTACTTGAAGGCAGAGGCGTAGCGTCCATTGGGGCAGTCATCTTTCCAACGGATGCATGAATAACTGTCAGTGGTTTATCTCTCTTCCTCTCTCAGGGGCAGTCGCCGGAGTGTCACTGAGATTGCACTGATTGGCCAAAATCCAACACGAGCCACACATGATCAGCAATGGCTTGTTGATGTCATCGACAAATCAGCCAATCTATCAATGTGCAGTTCGCACGCGCCAGAACAGCTCGGCGACGCCTTTCAGCTGGTCGCGGCCACTGCATGCAACCCACAAAGAAGCAATCCATCTCTGTGATTCAACCCGGGCGAAGACAGGGAATTCTTTACGAGTAACTGGCTAATCACGGCGTGTCTGACAAACACGTATCTACAGTAATTGTTTACACATGCGTACCTTCATTTCTCCATTATTTGAATTCTTTATTATTTTTATCAAAATGACTTCTAGATTAGAACCTACCGGGTACTTTGCATATGTGCTGCATGCTATAAAGTGCATTGATGCCGAGAATGACTTTAGCCCCGGAAACGGTTGGCAGCACGCTACGCCATTACTTGAAGGTCATAATGCGTTAGTAATAAAACTAACAAGATCGTCAACGAATCTCAGCGCCTGCAAGTTTCTCCGTCAATGGACAGCCCAGAGATTTCTGGCCAGTTGCATTGTCTGAAGACTTCCTCCATTTTTTAATGTCCCTTGTTTAAAATGCTGAATTCGAATTGATATTTGGCGTATACATTTCTGAAGGAGTGCTGAGATGATAAATTTGAGCTTCATTTCATGTCATCTGATAGTCGAATCGGACAATCGAATCGGTTTAGCAGATGGCAATCGAATCGGATCATCGCCAATCAGAACTTCATTTTTCCGAATCGCTCCCACTTCTGTTTTCCGCGAGATAATGTTATATAGACGACATTTACATGATTTTTCTGATTGATACTCAAAAGATGGAAGTTATCCATGCAATTTGCATGTTGATCAGCTTCAGTTCTTGCTGCCTTTTTACAAGCTGGCACAGTAGGAACCGACTATTTTGGCACATTCATGCGATTAGATCACCACGCAAAAGGTAAATCATGGCAAGCGGCCGCAGTAATGTGACGTCATTACTTTAAAGAAGGAACATTGGCGAAGGAACGCCGTACACTCGCGATCACAGGCCATGACAGGTACTGTTTTGTTGCACTGGAAAACGTTCAGCATATTGTCTAAATATAAGAACTATGTAGAGCAGATAAGTCAACGAAATATCCTATTAATTTGTTTTTCATCATCAAACGTTATAAACATAAATCTAACACAGTTCTTTAATAAGAAGTTTCTTGTCGCATTGCAGCTGGCTATCTTAAATTCA
>CAJQUW010001485.1:21714-35197 GCA_907163375.1 Prostheceraeus crozeri | reverse complement strand
GGCAACGGTATCCAAATCTGAACAGCAAAGAAAGGCCCTGATCATGCGTGAATCTGATAATTGTCTGGCAATATATAAGAATAGAAATTGTTTCTTTCAAGTCCATCTTGGAGTTGGTCTTCAATATTCTCAAGTAAGTCTCAGTTTCGGTACAGAGTGTTAGAAAACAGTCCTACAGTTCATTCGCACGGTGAAATGCTTATTTCCCAGATATTTCCAAGCAGTGACCGAGTCATTATAAATTTTACTGAAATGTTGAAGAATTAAAAATCACTTCCTTTTGTAAGATTATCTTTGAGTCCAAGAAGAGATAATCCAAATGTATTTGAGTGAAAATGATTTCGAGTCTTCGGATTACAGAAGTGTGTGCGAATCCGTTGGTATTTCTACTATTGCACGATAGTAACTGAAAAATAGTTTCGCGGAATTGAAGCGGCTAGAGGAAAGTCACTGCCATATAATGTGATGCTACAAAGGTGATTGGAAATTTAGAAGATAATAATATTAACCCTCGCCCCGTTGGGAGGGAGGTGGTTCGCCCGCAAGGCGAATTTTTTGATTATCTTTTAAACCAAGAAAGCTATGGCCACCGGATTTCTAACAGTGTACATTCTACGTATTATGCATTGTTTGGCCGATGGAAAATAAATTTGGCTAAATACTTTCGGCGAGAGATCTATTTTAAATTTTGAATGTTTGGAATATTTCGGCTGTTTTCGGTACAAATCACTTCTAATGTAGTGGTTATTGCGGTATCAATTCTTGATGAAAAAGGTTGGTATTACATGTACATAAAGGATTCTTCCTATTAATATAAAGATATTCACAAATGCAACCGTTTTGTATTTGAAATTATCAGCTTGTTATAAATGCATGTCTGAAATATAAAATTCAGAGTTCAAATATGATTCATTATTATTTCTCTACTATTTAGTTCTGCATCTAATCAGCAATGATTGAAAGTTTTAGCCTCAGTGTCTCGATAAAGTCATCGAATTGGGTTGTTTCTTCACCTGACAGTGCAATTTTAGTGCTATTTGAGTTGAAGTAAAATTTGGATTTATTTGACCTTTGACATCATCTAATACAATGAGGCAATCTCATATCGATTGATAATCACAATTTTATTAACCACCTCAACAAAGTCTTTCGATTAGTGTATGGTTAATCAGTTTATGTTGCCATTTTCTATTTCAAATAGTGATATACCGGTAATGGAAATTTGTTAAAAATCGGCGTTTTTTGACCTTTGACTTTCACCTCAGCCAGGGATGACCTTAAAAACAAAAGTAATGCTGTTTTTATGAATCCTTTTCAATGACCATTCGATTGATGTGTGTTTTGACAAGATTGGCGGAATAGTTTGGGAGATCAGCAGGTGGCGGAATTCACTCCTCCTCAGTGGGGCCACGGTTCATATTTCTATGTTTAGTTTCCTGATCAATTTCCATCATAAATCATGAGTTAAAGGATCCAATATTAGAGGGCTTTGAGAGTTTTTATTGGACATACTATGATTCCATTTTCTCTTCACGGGTAAATTTAGGATAATGTATCATTTTCACAAAATGATGAGAAATTTACCATTGTTCGATGATCTGCTAATGCCAATTATGCAGTTGGTCAGTGTAGGATACGCGTTTTCACAATTATTTGACGTAATCCGGTCTATGAGCAATTCAACATGCATCAACATTTCTATTGGACCGCAATGCCTGCTTCTCTTTCAAGTATCTCTCTGTCAAAAAGTTAAAAGTTCGCATTCATTGATATATTGCTACTTTCAAGCCGCTATTTTGCAAAACGCTTCATTAAATACTTGCACTATAAACCAGCACGTAAATCGTAGTTCAAACTGCAAACTCGAGACGAAATCAATCATTTAAAAGACTGGTGTGCAACTTTAATGGACTGTGAAAGACCCAACGCATGTTTATCGCCGAAAGTCAGAATACTTTAGTGACTCGTGATATTCATTTTGTGAATGGCAAGAAGATAATTGTAGTCATTTATTATTCAAATCTATCTTGGAATACTTTTGTAAACAATTTATGCAAGCGTTTCAATCACAGTCTTTATGTCACAAAGCGATTAAAACAATACCTCCTGTCTGTGTCTCAGATCATTCATATTTACAATGCCCCCGTCCTTTCAACAATGCAGTACAATGCTGCCCTCCTCTTTGGACTGAACCAGCTTAATGCAGAGAAATTGGAAAGGGTTCTCATAGGACGTTCTCATAAAATCAATTGCAGATCAAGTTGCAGTTTTGATAGCGCTACAATTTTACCCCTAAGAATTGCCGTCACAGTTTTCAGAAGAATGTTAGAACCTGAAAATCTATTACATAAAATCACGCCTACAAAACTTTCAAGTTCCCGACACTTCCTCGCTGTCTCTGTCCCCTGTTCAAGAATGCAACAACGCCACTTGTCTTTCATTCCCAGATGTTCTATTTTGCATAACATAGCAGCAATATACTAAGTAATGTATTTTCTTAGAGTTACTGTACATGCCTTCTATATACTGTACAATTTAGGGTGGAGCGTCACTATGCAAAAATATTGTCGAAATAAGATTCGGCCCATGTCAGACTTTTGTCTCAATCATATGAAAAGTTTGTAAGCCAAAAATCAATGCGATTTGATCATGTTTAGAGTTGCCGCCACTCAATTGAAAAACTCTAAAAATATGAAGAATTTTTGCATTTTACATTATAATAATTTCTGCTATAAATAATATATAATAATATATAAATGATATTTACTTTAAGTCAATATTGTCGGGTTCTTTAGAGCACTTCATGATTTGCGCATTTAAGTTGCAGGGCCTATTTGATGATACACTGAGTATTTAAGCTATCGTCCTGAGAGCAATTACAGAAAACGTACAATCTACAAATTTAATGAATTCATGAAAATAGAAGATACCGATTCCCCGCCTTCCTTTGTATAATTGTTAACAACAAAGATTACGGATTACAATGCTCTCGTTTCCTTACCTCAGGGGAAATGGATCATGGGTTAATGTTAATCAAATTATACATGGAAATGTCGTTTTGATTCAAACTGTGGCATTTCAGATCTTTACTGAATTCTTGTTTCTATGAATCCATGTCTGTATTTTTTCATTTGCCAGTTCGGATGCACGGGTCACCTCCTTGACGAATCTTTCCACAGCCTGTGTATGAAAGAGCAATTTTGTAAGAAACTCCGAGTTTGAAAAAACGTCATTCGTTTATTCTTCCAATGGTATATTACACAAAACAGGTGGTGTGATCAAAATCACTTTTTCCCAATCAATCATATCGTAGTATTTTCGCCCATTGAAGTTCAATGATAAAACTCGGATGAACTTTCCTACTTTATTGGTCGACCTTGCATTTTGGGAGATTTTTAACTTGTCAAGCGCAAATTTCTCACATCACGGTCTGGATCCTGTACCATGGAGAGAATAAGATTTTCGGGGTTGGCATAAAAAGCGTTGCTGCTCAACACCGCGTCAACAACTTCTAAACAACTTTGCGGTAGAAATTTCGATCATTTTCCATCCCATAAATACGGATGAAGTTGATGTAGTTTGATGTAGTTGAAACCATATCGGAGCATACGAATAATGAATTCTGTGAGAGTTCGGAACTGCCATGAAGGATTTGGTGTGCAAACATGCGTTCTCAATATTCGCGACGAGACTGTCAACCATCTGGAGTGAGACAACGGTCCTTTTTTGTCCAACAACGGTCCAATTCTTTATAAATCTCACCCTTGATGACCGACTGACAAAGGTCATACAAGCACTTTTGATATCTGACAAGGTCATCTGTATTGGAGAACATCGGTAGACTTCCTCGAACGGTTACACCTGTGAAGGGAACAGAACTGTAGTTTTCACAGCTTTCAAGGAAAGCATCAATGAGCCCAGAAAATGATGCAGGTCCTTTTGAAGCACCATCTAAGAAATTGAATAAATGCCGCAGTGGTAATTCATTGATGCGTAGAAAGAAAACGATCCATTGAAGAGGATGCTTCAGTTGCAGTTCAAGCTTCCGAATAGTGCCCTTATCGACACCAGTGTTGACATTTGTTCCATCACAGTCAATAGCCATAAAATCGTAATCAGCCCCATATCGTTGTTCAAGAAAGTCTGTAATTTCTTTCCTGATATCAGATGCCGAATCAGAACGAGGAGATACATGGGAGAAGTATGATGATCCAGGTTCTCCTGCAAGCACGATGTGTTCTTCTTTAACAAAAGTAGGATAACATCTAGTAGTATCCTCGTTGAAACTGCATGAACGAGTGAAATCTTGTCTACCGTCGAAATAAAGAGCCGGGAAGAAATGTTTTCTGCGTTGGATTCATTTAACAGTTCTTTGGGATATTTTTGTCTCTCCCGTCGAATTTTAGATCGATCGACATCTCCAGACTTGTCATTTGAATTAACAACTCCAATATCTTTCAGAGGTGATGAAACGCGGGCAGCAGCACATCCGTCAGACACACTATAGCGATCACATGTTTTGGCCAATGTAGGAAATGTCAATGTCATTCTATCACTTCTTTATAGAATATAGAATGACATATATTTTATATTAATATTATATATATATAATACTATATATTATATTTTAATATTTTATATATATATATATATATTCTTTTAATTGGTTTTGAATGCGCAGATGTTCGATAAGTCGTAAGCAAGATGTCACTGTCGCTACTCTCATTACCTTCTGCGAGTTCATCGTCGTCGAAGTCAAGACAATTTGGTGAAACAATTGCAGAAACAGTCTTCTTTTCTTTGACGTTTTGCATTTTTCGTTCCGCAGATCTCAAACGTTTCTCGGTAACTTTCTTGTCGACTCCTCCAATCATCATTCAGCGTCAGGCCGCTGATCAATTAAAAAAAAGTCTTTTCTTCTTTCGGAACTTTCTCAGATGAATCACATTTGCATTCACTGATTGGCACACATTTGGAGGATGCGATATCGAAAAGGATATTTTTTCGTTCAGCAAACTGTTGAAAAGTCAAGTCAAAGTTTGGTTTCTTACTGGATTTCGTCAAGTTTCGGTATTTATCATGTAGTTTTCCACCCCTTCCTTCATTTTCATTTCAGTGATTACAGGGATAGATGCTTTATTACAGAGTTAAGATATTTGGCAATAAAAGATCAATCACTTCACTAGTGCTTGGCTCTTTATCTGTTAAAGTTTTCAATTCGTTGCGATGGTGTTGGTAGAATTCAAGTACATGGTTCTGCGTCAGCAGAACACTGGTTGGTAATTCCTCAGCTTTAATACAAAGTTCATTACGTGTACTTAGCTTTCTAGCCATGTAGCGAGCAGCTTTCGAAGATACAAGTGTTGTAGTAAAAAACACGTTTCTTATTGAGTGGCGCTTATCATTCACAAACGCCAATGAATTTGACAAACGCATGATTGTATTGATGTTTTTTCATGAGTCGCCGTATCGTTTACAGATAGTTCATTGTCAGCGAACGATTTCTATGGTATAAACCGCTGATGATCTAGATCATGTGTAATGGAGACGTTATTTTTCCTGTAAACTTGTAGATATATACAGGGTGAGTCAGAAAAAACGAAATCTGATTATAAGGCGAAATAGTTATACTGTATTTCATTTAACCAAAAAATAAAATCCATTTAAATATTTATTGAAACTGTCTCAAAACATAAGCTTAAAATGTCTCAAAAGCACGCTAAAGAACTGACTGAAATTGAGCACCTTCCTGTTCAATACAAACCCTGCATCGGCGAACAAACGAATCGTAAACTTTTTGGCATGTGTCGCGACTGAATACTGTAATGTCCTCACGAATATAGGCGGCCAACTCCGTCATATTATTTGGACGTCGCGCATAAACTGAGTCTCTTAAAGTGCCCCACAAGAAAAAATCGCAGGTACTGAGGTCCGGAGACCGTGGAGGCCATTCGATGAGTCCTCGTCGACCGATCCATCTGTTAGGTAGATTACTGTCGAGAATAGCGCGGGCAGCAGAACTGTAGTGCGGAGCAGCTCCATCTTGTTGATAAAATCGGTGTCTGTTTTCAGCCCGTTGAAATAAAAGGGATGACATGATCCTTTAGAATACCACAGTAGCGTTCACCGTTCATTGTTGTGCAGCTGATGTCGAAGCTCAACACTCTTGTGTTGTCCATCATGGCCCACACTGTCACTGATCTTCGATCTCGAGGCTTTTCAATGAAGACGTGAGGATTGTTTGCACTCCAGTAGTGAATGTTCTGCTTATTGACGGATCCGTTAACATGAAAAAACTGCTTCGTCCGAGAAAACGATAAGCAGATGAAAGTTCCGTTGGCGTTCAAGTCGTGAAGTTATCCACTGACAGAACTCAAGGCGTTTATCGTGGTCATCGTCAGACAGCTCTTGTATACGAATACGTATACAGTACCTGAATGCGATGCAAATTATTTGGATCATTATTCACTGTAACTTTTTCTATTAAGGTGATGTCATCAGCATATATGACAGCCTGTGACCCGGATGAAACCTCTATTGATCCCTTAAACGCCGCAGACATCGACGGTCCAAGGACTGATCCCTGAGGCAAGCCAGAAGGTACGCTGGCAAGCAAGTGGACCGCACATACCATTGACCTTGAGCCTTTGAGACCTGTCACACAAGTAGCTCCTCAACCAGCTCACAAAACCGTGATTCACATGACCTTCCAAGAGACGATTCAGTAAGCAAACATGATTAATTTTGTCGAACGCTTTAGTAAAATCGAGGCATGTCATTCTAACAGCCTGTGTATCCTTTAGGTCGAGATATGAAGTGATAGTGTCGTGAATATTTACTAGGGCAATATTAGTCGAACCAAACTTTCTAAATGCATGCTGAGAAGGCCCATACAATGCAGAAATATCAGGCAACACAGTTAGTCAGACAGCTCTTGTACATGTGTCGCTTTGAACGGATGATATCCTTTTCGGTGTAGGCATCGAGCAACACTTCGTTGAGATACACCAACTTCGCGACTTAGGCGGCGTGTTGAGATGTTTGGATCACTTTCCACAAGCGGTTTTATCGAAATGAAAATATCGTCTCCGCTTGCAGATATTGGGCGACCGCTACCTTCCTCACGATGGTTAATGTCACCGTACACCAGGAATCTCTTCACCCAGCGATGAACCGTTGAAGGGACTGGTGCTTCTTCCTCAAATTCTTCGCGAAACTTGCGCCTTGCCTCAGCAACGTTTTCGAATGCGACTGCCCAAGCGACAAGTTTTGCTTTCCTTTCCATACCTTGAATGAAGTTCAAATGACTTAGACCAGATTTCTTGGATGGATCAACTATCGACTTCATGATTTGAATTTCAACTACGAATAATAAAAATACTGCCAAAGCGATATAGAACGCGACCATAGATATAGAGCATCAATAGACGAAGAAAATCAATGGCAATTGAAGACTATTTTTCGACATAATTCAGATATCGTTTTTTTGACTCACCCTGTATACAATTTCACTATCATACATCGTAAATATTAATTTGAACAGAGCCTCGTGAGTTAGGCTAACAAAGATTGTTACTATTTTTGTTTTCATCATAAAACCGCTGAACTGCAAAATTGAAAATTGAATTGATTCATGAATCTCAAAATGAACTACACAATTGAAACAAGCCTATTGAAAAATACGTAAATATTGCAAAACTACTCTTTAATTAAAGCACATGGCGGCACCTCTTAATCATAAATAATAGTCTCGAAATTTTTACTGGGCCTTATGAATAAACTATAGACAACTCTTATACTAGGACCGAGGATTAATTCATATTTTCACGCCACTCTACAGTACATTTGGCTCTGTATATTTCATCTGTGTATTCTGCAATGCATGATTTCCATTTCATATGAATAAAAGTCATATTGCTACTTTCTAAAGATATTACTACAGTAGTCCCTCTCTATCACGACCAGCTCTCTGCCAAGCGAATAAAGTCGTTATAGACAGGCTGTCGTTCATAACGATCACTACTCTTAAATGAATATTCCACGAATCCTGATTTGGTATTTGATTTGTCTCAAATTCCTGAATGAATGCTGAAATTGGTTTAATTCCTTTTTAGAGAAATCCTTGTGATGCGGCTAATTTTTTCATTCAGAATGTTACAGAATTCTCACAGGAAGTGTCGGTCAGATGACATGTCCTTTACAACACGTGTCTTAAATGTAGGCTATTATCTATTTGCTCAGGACAGCCATGAGTTCAATAAAGAGATATTTATGGCGACTTCCATGTACCATTCAAAACAGATTGATCAGACCATTCCATTGATTCACTAGAATTGAAAGATCACACACGTGCTCTCTTGCATCTAAAGAAGAATCAGGTGTTGTCTCTGACTCCTGTTCTCCTTCGGAAACCTGAATTTCTAGTCGATGATGATATCTACACCACTAGTCCGGCAGCCAGAACAAGCTTCTGCAGGGAACGAGGTCAACAATGAGACTTTCATAGAATGATGTACACCTCATAGTCCGGCAGCCAGCACGAGTTTGTGCAGGGAACGAGGCCGACAATGAGACTTTCATAGAATGATGTGCACCTCATAGTCCGGCAGCCAGAACAAGCTTCTGCAGGGAACGAGGTCAACAATGAGACTTTCACAGAATGATGTACACCTCATAGTCCGGCAGCCAGCACGAGTTTGTGCAGGGAACGAGGCCGACAATGAGACTTTCATAGAATGATGTGCACCTCATAGTCCGGCAGCCAGAACAAGCTTCTGCAGGGAACGAGGTCAACAATGAGACTTTCATAGAATGATGTACACCTCATAGTCCGGCAGCTAGCACGAGTTTGTGCAGGGAACGAGGCCGACAATGAGACTTTCATAGAATGATGTGCACCTCATAGTCCGGCAGCCAGAACAAGCTTCTGCAGGGAACGAGGTCAACAATGAGACTTTCACAGAATGATGTACACCTCATAGTCCGGCAGCCAGCACGAGTTTGTGCAGGGAACGAGGCCGAAAATGAGACTTTCACAGAATGATGTACACCTCATAGTCCGGCAGCCAGCACGAGTTTGTGCAGGGAACGAGGCCAACAATGAGACTTTCACAGAATGATGTACACCTCATAGTCCGGCAGCTAGCACGAGTTTGTGCAGGGAACGAGGCCGACAATGAGACTTTCACAGAATGATGTACACCTCATAGTCCGGCAGCCAGCACGAGTTTGTGCAGGGAACGAGGCCGACAATGAGACTTTCACAGAATGATGTACACCTCATAGTCCGGCAGCCAGCACGAGTTTCTGCAGGGAACGAGGCCGACAATGAGACTTTCACAGAATGATGTACACCTCATAGTCCGGCAATGCAGCCAGCACGAGATTCTGCAGGGAACGAGACCTACAATGAGACTTTCACAGAATGATGTGCACCTCATAGTCCGGCAGCCAGAACAAGCTTCTGCAAAGGAACGAGGCCGAAAATGAGACTTTCACAGAATGATGTACACCCTATCCCTACCACGAATCGGCACGTCTGCTGAGTTCTAGTAAGTTCCTCTTCTTGTCAGACAGGATCAAAGAAAAACACATGGAAACCCAATGGGACGCATATTGCAGTTTTTTGTTTAAATGAAATGTTCTATGTTGGAATACAATTGGAAAGTATTGAGTCTGCTCTGAAAATCGCTCAATACCAATCACACACGAAGGATGCTTGCCAAAATATTTTTTGGTATATTTCTGTATTCTATTGGATATATATTTGTATGCTTTTCGTATGTTATTTCAAATGTGGTATGCTTTACATAGTAAAGCCATCCCAGCACAATGTTAAAAGAAAACAAAAAATCATGTCCAAAGTATGTTGATTTAAGGCCTTCTGTGAATAAAAATCACATTAATGTTACTACTGTTATTACTGCATGCATATAAAAGAAAATGATTTGAAGACATTACATGCCAAAAATTATGAATCTGGTCTAGTTTTCGTTTAATCAGAGAAAACATACAAAATTTCATTTTACCCAAAGCCTGCAATCTGCGTCCCTGTATTTACATGTGTTTTTCTTTGAGCTTGTCTCACAAGAAGTGGAACTCACTAGAACTCGGCAGACGTGGTGATTCGTAGTAGACATAGTCTGATTTTCGGCCTCGTTCCCTGCAGAAGCTCGTTCTGGCTACCGGATTATAGATAATTTCAGCATGAATTTGTGTGAGAATATTTAGCAGAAATGTGCAATTTCTTTTCAAACTTCAATTAGCTCACATTCTTCAGCACAGACATGAAGATATTTTACTTGTAAACATTGAATTTTCCAGTCGAAGAAGAACTAAGAAACAGTTGAGCGCTTTTCCTGTCTTTCCTTATGTTTTTCAGAACAGATCCTACAATTCTTCGTTTTCACTTTAATTTAAGGAAACTTAAACTGAAGTGGCTGCAATTCCTGAGCAAAGTGAGTTGGTGATATGGGTATAGGCCTAGTACATGTAGTATTACATAAATTAATCAGAAATTGGTGAACAGTTCATCAACAGAAACTGATTTCATGAAAATTTCAATAAGTATTGAACAGTCCAATCTGCGATAGGTAATAAAAAAAAACGATTGTTAATAAAGTTATTACAAACGCGACGAAAGTCAATCTCATCAATTCGATTTCTGTGAGTATTGAGGATCGCTTAATGATTCAATATTTCCTGTCGCATCGTAGATCGTAGCCATGTTGTATATTTTATGCGTCTTAAAACGCTGAGACTTCTTTCTGCGGTTGCCGAATAGCAATGGCATTCAAAAATTCAGTTTTATTACTTCATCATGCAGCATTCCTAGTTCATATGGAAAATTCATGATTATAGCCAGTACCTCCTTAACAGTAGATATCAGAATACGAATATTGATCATTAACCCTTGGATTACCAAAAAGGTGCACATGCACCCCACGTATATATATTGTTGCAAAAAATTATGATCGGGAAAATGTATTGCTCTCTGGGGCTATATGTTTAAACATTAATATATAGAGAAGGAATTGACCACGTTAACAACCAATTCTATAACCATCGCTTAACGCAATAGCTAAAGAATGTGCTCTGGGGTGCACCTGCACCCCTTTTGGTCATTCGCGTGGCCTTTTTTTGTGATGAGGCTTCCTTATTGTTTCAATCTGGCTTAGACTCTGACTAACCTTCTTCATTTTATTATGCACGTCTGCGTTCGTGTGCACATGTACGGCTTTTCAGAGAAAGTAGCGACTTCCTCTCTCTCACACACACGCACGCACGCACGTGTGCATACGCATGCGTTCGTGTGTGTGTGTGAGAGAGAGAGAGGAACCCATGTCCTCCAATCGATTTCGCTTGACGCCACGAGCTGAAGTCAGTCAGACCTTCGAATTGCAAAGGTTGGCACAGAGACCGCATTGTATTGTGCGCGTAATGGCAAGTAGGCATTCGGCGGCAGCAATTGCAGATATCTTGGCAAATGAATCCGACTTTGAAGAGATTGATGATGAGAATATCGAGCACAGTGACGAACATGACAATGCATCTTATGAAGAGGAAGAAAGCATCGATGAGACAGAGAGTGAAGAAGATGCAGATATGGACGAAAGAAACTCGAGCGGAGAATTCTACTATGGCAGAGATGGGTCACGTTGGTCTGAGACATCGCCACATTCTTCAGCGTATAGACAAAGAAATATCGTGAACGTGCGACCGGGACTGACGGCTCAAACTTATCATTTAGAAGATCAAAAGGACTTTTTTCAAAGTCTGTTTACTCCGTCCATGATACAGCACATTCGTGATTGCACTAACAAATGACTGAATGATGATATCCCAGAAATTACCGAGAACGAAATTTGGGGCTTTATCAGCATTCTTCTGATACTCGGAGTGACGAAGAAGAGAAATGTTATGATACAGGAAATCTGGAGTCTAACATCTCTCCATTATCAAGAATTTGTGACGCTCATCTTATCGAGAAATCGATTCCAGCAACTTAGCAGGTATCTAGCTTTCGATGACGTTCATGGACGGAGGTCAACGGATTCAAAATTTCGCAAGATGGAGTTCGTGTTTTCCTTTTTCCAAGAAAAAGTGCGCACTGCATTTGAACCGGACTCTCACGTAACGATCAATGAAACGCTATATGCTTTTAGAGGCAATTGTTCATTCAGACAGTTCATGCCTTCGAAACCCGCCAGATATGGAGTGAAGTATTTTTGTATGTGCAACGTGAAAACTGCATGCCTATGCAACGTTGAGATATATTTGGGGAAAGATCAAACTGAGGAGCGACAAAAAGATGTTGGCATGAACGTTGTACTCCGCTTAGTGAAGACAATTGAAGGAACAGGAAGAGGTGTCACGACAGACAACTTCTTTACCTCTGTACCGCTATGCGAGAAGTTGTGGGAGAAAAGACTGACCCTGACTGGCACTCTCAGGAAAAACAAAGCGGCAATTCCGGTACAATTCACGGGCGGAAGAAGACGTGACATTCATTCTAGTTTGTTCGGGTTTTCGAAAGAAAAAACACTCGTTTCCTATGTTCCTAAAAAGAACAAAACAGTCATGCTCCTATCAACAGAACATCACAGCAAGAAAGTTATCGATGAAAGAGGAGATGGCTTGAAAAAGCCGGAAATAATCCACTCGTACAATGCAACAAAAGGTGGCGTAGACACTTTTGACATGATTATTGCACAATATTCTTGCCGGAGAAACACCAGAAGGTGGCCGCTGAACATCTTTTTCATGCTCGACTCTGCTGCATACAACGCGTTTGTGTATTTTTCAACCAAGTATCCAGCCGTATTGGAAGTGAATGGACCAAGACAAAGGCGATTGCATCTCGAGGCTTTGGGAAAGGCCTTGGCTGAAGAACAAATTTCTGATCGTGTTCGAGTTTGGAAACAAACAAATTTCCAAGATGTTTCCTCTCTGTTGAAAAGCACTGCAGAGAAAAATGGTTTTCTGAAGGCAGCAACAGCATCAATGATTCAGCAGAAGATGCAAGGCCGATGTTACATGTGTCATCGTCAACGTGACCGAAAAAGCCGAAATAAATGTGTGAAATGTTTCAACTTTGTTTGCGGTGAACATGCTGCTCCAAATTCCGTTTTGTGCTCTTCGTGTCATCACAATTATTGAATTTGTTTCTATGTTGAATATAGCGAAATAGTTTTGAACTCTTCCCATTTCTACCAGAAATAAAATCAATCATATAACATGTTTTGTAGCTCTTGTTTTATGTTTGAATTTAGTTCGTGATTTGAAGAGAATTAACGTAAATATTCAATAATCACATCATGTCACGTAATTACATAGGCACTGGTAAGTTAATAAGAAGAATTTCTTCTAACTTTATAGTTCAAAAAAAATCCTAGCATTTCTTAAAAAAAGTGATGGGCTGCACGTGCACCCCTATTGGTCATTGACGTAGTGAAAAATGTTTTGGTAATCCAAGGGTTAATGA
>CAJQUW010001485.1:0-21691 GCA_907163375.1 Prostheceraeus crozeri | reverse complement strand
TCTTTCAATTCGGTGCAAGAATTTAGTGGAGATACACTGTAAATCGCTCAATACCAATTACATACCATTCTAAAACATTTTCTTGGTATATATCTGTATTCTCTTGGCATATATTTGCATGCTTTTCGTATGTTATTTCAAATGTGGTATGCTATACATACTAAAGCCATACCAGCACAATGTTAAAAGAAAGCATCAATCATGTCTAATATACATGTATGTTGATGTAAGGCCTTTTGTCAATAAAGATCACACTAATGTTACTACTGTTTTGTAAGTAGTTAGATAATGACATTCAAGAGTCATACTTTCAATACTGAATTCGATTTTAATACATGTAATCCTAAGGCATTTCATGAATATTCAATAAGTATTCAACCATCAACATTTATGCATTATGTAATTTTCAAAATAAGCATATTACCAATCCGAAATAAAAACATTATAATTCATGAACGCAAAAATAGTTATGTTTGAGATATACGTATATGTATAAGTCAACATGATTTCATGAAAGATATCGTTAATATGAATTGATGTTTATCAGCTTGGTTCATAAAGTAGTACTAACGAAACTTCCTGTTACAATTGCCAGACAAGAGGCAACAACGACAGACTCCAGACTCGCGGAGCATGAACTTCACAATTAATCTAATTAAATATCACTCAATCAAACAAAAAATATTCACGATTGGTACTACTGAAAAAAAGTTATTTGATAGTAGTATGCAATACATATAATATTTTGCTATGTGACTTAAAGTTGCTCATACTAAACACATGAAAATGAAGACCAATTTTCATTGGGTCTCGTATATAAAACATACCAACAAGTCGTATTTCAGTGTAAAATAGCCAATCACAGACAGAATAGTTCGTATCGCTATATACCAATCACATACGAAAGTAAGTGAGATGTGGTATGAAAAACATGCGTTCACCGATTGTAACCATGTGAAGCAGTGAAGATCTAATTATTATTATTATTATTATGTCTGTAAACATACGAGAATCTCTTATCAGATGTTAGTTTCAAATTGTATGATATTTTGGTGTATGTTTGTATGTTATTTCGTATCCAGCGATTTACAGTGTAGAGTTTCCAATCCCGGCATTGAAAAATTGCTAAAATAGCAGTATTTCGTCTCAAGTAAAATAAATTACTTACCATAGAGTATAATTTATGAATCACTACCACAAGAAATACATACACAACATATGTTATTCGCGCATCCGTATAATCGTAAACATTGCGCTTTCAGATAATCCATTGATGAGGTTTCAAGAAAGAATGGGAAGAATGATTCTCTTTTCGTCCACAGTTGTTATTCACGGTTTCAGCTTGACTTACGGTAAAATAAACATGCTTGCATAATATGCCTCAATCTTGCAATCCCGAGTCTTAGATTTCTGAGCTCCTAGCTAAACGGATACGTTAATCTATCGCATTTAGAGCACAGAAAATCCTAATGAGTCGGCCCCCAAATCTTTACATACAGAACGGCTGACAGAATGGGTGACTGCTTCAAAGAAACAACTAATTTGACCTTTCTACCGCACAAAAACATTGATCAATTTGTCCATCGTTTCGAGAAGTTTTTTTCCCCACTTTGAAAGCAGCCAATGTCGACTTATCATCGGACTGATAAAAATAGCAATAAAGAAGAATTCGATAATTTATATTATATAAAAGTAGAAGTAATTACAAGGATCAAAGTTGGTCTTTTAATTAAAAATTTTTGATGATAGGTTCATTTGACCTCATTGTCTAAAACACGATTGTTTAATGATTATTGCATCAAGAAAGTCTTTTACTTGAAAACAGAATCGCACATTCCAAAGAATCTAAGAAGTCATATTAGCACGATATCTAAGCAAACTGTGAAGATTGAGAGCAAAATGAAATCGTCCGGTTTCTTTATGGACACCCTGATGACATGCCAAAGAAAGGGAGATGTTCCGGTTGGATTTCACGAGAATGTTTGTTTTGATGCCCACTGATCTGAATCACTTGTTTGATACTTTTTATATGCCACTGAGCAGAGCATTGCATCGCATCGGTTTACTAAAATGTCATTAATGGCGTGTTTGATGACAGGCATCTGATTCAAATACTATGTATCCAAATTTGCATCTGAGACAGTTTTGTTCAAAGTTGATCAGTTTCGACTCATCAATTCAGGTGATCTTTGGACAGACAAGTCTAAAATGAGCAAGATCAATTGTCAACTTAATGGGAGAAAAACCAAATTGAAAGGAATCAATATCTTCATGAATATGTCATGTACAAAGGAAATGATTGAATACTTACGTGAATGGTAAAGCTTGGTGCTTCTCTGAAGTCTAATTCAACAATTTACGGAAACTGTATGATCAGCAAGAATCACTTCTTATCTGAAAATCAATGATTGAATATTTCAGGTAAATTATGAATGACTTAGTCAACCAATTGAATCAATAATATGTACGTAGACACAACAGTAGTAAAATTGTAGTAAAATGAAATATAATTAGATTTTGTAATGACAATGAAATCATACAGTCTCTTACATTTTAATCGAAAAGTTACTAAGAAACAAAAGCTCAGTTTTACTTGCGAAATAGTGATGTAGACTATCAAGTTGCGTGTTTTATCTGATTAATTCTGTTGTTCTTCAACTTCACCATTGAGTAGAACAATTTAGAGCAATTTGGAACAGATAAGTAAACGAATATGTATTTCAGACTAGCTATGGTATCAATTATTTCCATCAAACGTTATTAACATGAAGCTCAAAGCCAGACGTTAACATCAATGATGTCTAAAATAACAGTTGAATGTATACAGTCCGTTTCATAAAAAGTGGATCATCCTAAAATTTGATTAAATAAAACATAAGTATGATACAGAAAGCATTTTTCATGTTATTTCATGTCCCTAATATATTTAAATGTCCTTATATAATCTGATAAGTTATGATACAGTAACGGTTCTTAAGAAGCTAATATTTTGTGGCCCTACCCTTATTGTCAATGACATTACGAATTCGTCTAAGCATTGATTCGATGATATCATTGATTTTTGACTGATCTAACTTTCTCCACTCTCTTTTTAACAATGACGTAAGTTGTGATACGCCATCTGTAGGTAGCAGTGAACGACGAACGTTACGTTTTAGAATACTCCATACATTTTCTATGGGATTCAGAACAGGAGAACGAGCTGGCCAAGATAATATCCTAAGCCCTAATTGAGACTTGCATAAGTTGACTCTACTACTCCTGTGACACGTAGCATTATCATCCATAAATAACCAAGTCGATGGATCACCAAGTTGATCTGTCATTTGGGCAATGTTCATTCGTAAAACATTCACATAGCGTTCAGAATTCATGGTTCCTTGCTGTATGTGAAGTTCAGAGCGGACATTGGTCCAAATGCCAACCCAAATCAGTAGAGTTGCACCACCTTGTACCCGGGGACGATGCAAATGTCTCGGAATTTCCTGATCAGATTTTATCCATAATCTCAATCGACCATCACTATCCTTCAGACGAACTGATGCCTCATCAGACCAGACAACCCGATCCCATTGATTTCGCCAGTGACAATGACTCATTGACCATCTGAGACGTCTTTTTGTATGCTGATCTGATAATTCGATCTGAGAGGGCCTCTTACAGCTCTTGAAATTCGACTCAATAAATCTTCTACAAATAGTGGACTTAGAAATAGACGAGTCTAGTGCAGCCATCTCAGTTAACGAGAGACTTGGATCAACTTTAACAAATCTCAAAATTAGGTGGTTTCTACGTTTGGATGTTTTGCGTGGACGGCCAGAGCCCTCTTTACGACAGAGTCGAAAATCATCATTATGCCATCGATGCACATTTGTGTACGGGACATTTTGTCGCTTGCTTGTAGCTCGCAAAGAAAGCCCTAGTTCTAGCAAGGCTGACACTTTGCCTTTTGTGAATGCGATCTCGTTATTGTTCATTTGTGCTTTGTATTGTTTTCAACCGGTAAGAGATAGATTTCTAGCTAAAAGCAATCAGGAGTGCTGCCAACACCCCCGCAATGAATTCAGGAAGCTATGGAACATGAAGTCAAGTTAATCACATGTAGCAGTTACATTATTGTTGATGAATAATGGTGCTATACTGGCTGTGATTGACCGATTTTCTTTATTTTTGTTTTGCTTGATAGCTTTTGGCTTGTAGAACAACATATTACATAACAAAGGAAACAAATGTAATTTTATAAGAGTGAGGTATGATTTTGTGTAACATTGCTAAATGAAGATCAAATTATCTACTACTTTTTTATCTATAACAGGAAAACAACTCAATATTCATGCTTGAAATTTCCAACAATGATATTAGTAAGCACAACTGACATATCTTCCAAATTTCAGAGAAATTCGTTCAAGTTTGGCGGAGTTAGACAAAGTTGAAGTTGAGGCGATGTTTAAGGGAGATCCATTGTTTATGAAACAATCTGTAGTTTGAATAATTAATAAAGCTTCAAAGTTCTCTGAAAAGAAACATCTCATGCTAGAGGATTCTGATGCCGATATATTAAAGGAGTATTGGCTGAGCGGAATAATTGAAAGGAACATCAAAAGTGCGTAGAAGTGTACAAGGATCAATAGGACGACATTTCAGGACAATACGAAAGCGGAGCGTTTCGGGACTGAAGGGTGCACGCTGGTCCCAAACACAAGTTTTCTGAAAAAAATTGTGCAAGAAAGCTATGATGTTTTTTACATTTGTTCAGGTCTACTTTATCAAAATATGTAAAAATTCAAATGTTTCACCGAGCTATTCATGAAATATTCAAAATTTGAATTTTTTTTGAATTTTTGAGACATACTACTTATTTAATTTTCAAAATATTTCTTAAACAAAAAAATGCACTGAACTTCTATGAACATGACTATAAGGTGTAATGAGCATTTGGTTAAAAATTTAGAGGATCTCATCGAGCTATTGCAGTGAAAAGCAATCTAGAACATTAACTGATCATAATTTTTATTTTCATTTTTGACATATTTTTATTATTCCTAACTGACGCATAATTGCACTAACTCAGTGACGGAACTTTTCATCAGTGTGAGCCTCAAGGAGAATCATAAGATATCATTTAATTTTTTACATTGAGCTATCGCATCCCGGTTTGTTTCAATGTTCTGTCATTCGTTATGTAGCCTTGTCATTCCTACCATGTATCAATAATTCTATTTACTTCTAGTTGCAAATTCATGTATTACTCCATCGACCACACTTCAGTTCCATGTTATATATTCGATA
Source organism: Prostheceraeus crozeri (assembly GCA_907163375.1). Classification (NCBI taxonomy): domain Eukaryota; kingdom Metazoa; phylum Platyhelminthes; order Polycladida; family Euryleptidae; genus Prostheceraeus; species Prostheceraeus crozeri. Next base: position 16,402 of record CAJQUW010001485.1, on the reverse strand, counting down.
TGCTGAAGGTATTTTTCTGACAGTTACTTTACTCACATCACATCTAAATGAATTTTTAAATCATACAAGTCTTCAGGGAATAAGCTTATTACTCGTTTTTTGAAGTACAACAAGTAATTTATCACTTAACTTCATAATGATAAATAACTATCAATGCAAAAACTTTTTGAAGACACAAGCAAAAACAAAATAGCTTGCAAAAAACGTTTTATTTAATAACAAATTCCGTCACACATGCCGAACATAACAAGGGCAAATACGTCTGGTAGTCTACATGTATGAGTAAGAAGTCTATGATCATATATGTTTGCTATTGAACTCAACAATGGTGTCAAATAAAGCTTTGGAATAACTTGGATGAGAAGTGAAGTTGATTTTCCGTTTTGACCAAAACATCTTAAAAACAGAATGAACAGATTCTGATGCTTGTTCAGAAAACATAGATAATGAGCCGTATATGCGGCAAAATTGTGGTACATGAGTAATCAAAATGTGGACTTTCGGGGTTACATTGATATCAAGACTCCGGTATGAGTCAGCAAACTTTGCAATATCATCGTCATATGTGTCAGAAAGTACAGTGCCGAAGCAGGACTGCACGACAGCATTCAATGCGCGGAACACATGAACATAACGAAGAACATGCAATGGGCAAATTGTGCCAAAATATCAACATTTTTCAGCAGCTTATTACAGTCCCCACCTACAAACTCACCACCATGATACCCGCATCGTACTACTCCAACTCTCTTGGCCATTCTTCGGACACAGGCTAGATTTTCTGCATCTCGCGAAAGATGTGATTAAAAGGTGCCATCAGCAAATGCAGTTCAGGTGGAGGTATCAAATCAATGATATATTCACTGCAGAAACTTGTAATAAGAGGCAAATTTACGCAATTTTTGAAATTTTTGGCGTCAGATAATTTTGATCCACTTTTCTTCCAGTTTTCATAGTTCAACTTTATATTGCTAAGTGTTCTCAGCTTTGAAGACTCCCATACGCCATTCGTTGCTTCACAGTAACAGCACGGATGTGTGGCGCCATGGGATTGAATGCCGCAAAGAATTTTTTGCTACTTTGAGGTCCGTAGCCAAGACAGTCAACTCCGTGTGGAAGTAGAGAAATTTCATCTAAACAACTTTCGAGGTTGAGAAAAGACTCTTGCATGTTAGGAACAATACAAAGAATGAATAGGCCTTTAACGCCAGAGTCAGCGGCTTTCGAGGCTGCAGCAGTAGAAGGTACCTTTGAAACGAGATTGAGACATACAGATATGGACAAAAGTTTACGGACACCTACGATTATAGCATAAAAAATGAAGTAATCATGATATCTCGATTTTAATGTATTCAAATCAACTTCTATTCAAACGGAACGCATCCTATTCAAGTAAGCAGCATACAGAGAGCTACATAGTCTAATATTTTGCTGAAAATCCCTTTGAATTGACCACAGCTTGGATTCTCCTGGGAATGGATTTACATAGATTTTGTGTGGCTTCTGGCGTGATTTCATGGTGCAACACTTGAATGATAGCATTTATCAATTCACAACGATTGGTCGGAATGCGCTAACACGCGACCACAAATTTTCGATAATATTCAGATCAGGTAACTGTCCTGGCCACCAAGCCAATGAAAGAATTCCGAGGTTGGTCTCGTGTGCGGCAATTGCTTTAAACCGATGGCATGGAGCTCCATCATCCTGGAAAAGATAGTGGCCATCTGGATACCATTCAGCAACAGATGGTAGGAGACGCTCCTCCAAGATTTTCTTGTACAAATTCGAATTAAATCGGTTCCTTTTTCCAAAATATACAATCGTCCAACATCATTATATGAGATGCATGACCAAACCATCACAGAGAATGGGAATTTCAGGCAGTTTCAGGCATTCAGGTTTGTAACGCTCATCAACTCGTCGACGCAGTTGGCCTCTGACATTTAAAGCCTGAAATTTAGACTCATGTGAAAAAATCACCTTCCTCCACTGCCCTCCACTGCTCTTCAGTGAAATTCTTGAACTCATTACACCATTTGAAGCGACGTTGTCGCTGTATGTAATTCACAAAAGGGTTTTTTGCTGGTTTACATGAATTAAGTTCTGCGGACAGAAGTCGTCGACGGCCAGTTCGTTCATTTACAACACATCCAGTTGTTTCAATTCACTAGCCAGTTGGATAAAGAATATCTGCTATTGACACATTTACAAACCAAGATGCGGTCTTCCCTGGGTGACGTAATGCGCTGACGACCAGACCGTTTTTTTACTTCCAAAGTCGATTCCAATTTAAACGTCTTTATTATGTTGGCAACTGCAGATTAGCCCCTTTGAGATATTTCGCGAGTCGAAAGTCCTTCATTGTGCAACGAAGTTATAATGGGCACGATTAGACGCCGATATTTGTTTCGTTTTGCCCTGGTTAGTTCGACGAAGTGAAGCGTTTCACCAGCATGAAGTGAAAACTATGACTGAATTTGAATTTGAATTTCTGAAATCACAGACATCTGAAAGCCAAGCGATTGACTTTAGTGTGATTGTTAAGAGAGCAAATCAGTTACCTACCACAATAACGCCTTGCCAGCGGTCCTGGAGGATGATATTGCCAGAAACGAACAAATAATTGGTAATCAGTAGGTGTCCGTAAACTTATGGCCATATCTGTATCTTAAAAAAACCTTAGCCGCCATCGATTCCGATTTTGATGAGGGTATCTTCGACACTGTAATTTCGTTCTCTCATAATGTAATCAACGAAAGACTGGAAATCATTCACAACGATGGATGGTCGAGTTACTGGAGTATATTTCGATGGATCTGACGTCGACTTTTCGTACAAGGTAATGCTCCGCTCCTGAAAGAAGGGTTGTAATCGTCTGGAAATGTCAGATAAATTGTCTCTTAATTGTGGCTCAACACATCTTTGTCCAATATTAGATCTCACAAACTTGGCCACAGATTTCACTTGATTCAAAGACAAGTTCGTTTCCATCTGCAGATTACTGAAGCCTTCAGCAGTAAATTGTTGATGGTGCGGCTCTTGATCACAGTTGATTGCAACCTGGAGTGGTCTACCTCTTGAGGACATGAGAGAAACAGATTTTGATGCCCCAGCTGGTGACTCAGACAGTCGCTGTCGTATAATGATTGAACAAAGCTGGTCCTGCTGTGAACTGTCCAGGTTCTTGATGGTATTCTGAATCGCCGTTTCAGTTGTGTATGTATGGTTCTTTCCTTTTCTAATTATAGAAAGACATCTTGAGCACAATAACTGCGGCTCAGGAGCAGAAGACACAGAAGAGTCGAGATCTGGATTTCACGGTCGTTCAACAATGATTTCGGCAGGCTTATCACGAACAGATGGACACACGCTAGACAAGGAATACTTTCCAATGTTACAAATAGCACATGAACCATTCTCACATGATGCTGAACGTGTTATTGATCGATGGTATTTTTGAAAGTCTTGTATGTTGATTTTGCGGCGATAAATACCTCTTTTGTATTCATACAAAATCGTTCTGTCCTTCTGACATAGACCACATGGCAGCCGTTCATCTTGTGGATCAAATTCCTAACTGACGCATAATTGCACTAACTCAGTGACGGAACTTTTCATCTGTGTGGACCTCAAGGAGAATCATAAGCGTTATTATATTATTTGCATCGCATTGCTGGGTATACAAATGGCATGGCTTTGTCAGCTCTTTTGTGTTCTCTATTCACTGATCGTTTTCACATTATCACAAATTAGTTACAGTTTCACATCATTTACAGTTGATCGAAAGACATCTCAGTGTCCGCAGCAGATAATAAGGTTGACACAAAACATGGAGATTTCTAGTAAATAATTTCAGTACTGGCATGATTGTTCTCATGATTCGATTCCCACAGGGTTGAGACATTAGGTGTGTAGATTTCTATATAACAATTTTACTTCATTCTCAAGCTGATCAATTATTGTGTAGATCCTTTGTTGTGAATTCAATTCAACCTCAATTGGTAAACATTCATTAAATGCGTCAAATCATGTCCGTGTCACTATTCATTAAATGCGAACAATACATTTAAGGCGCATTTCCAAACATTCATTGTTGCATCGAAATGTCGCACCGTCAACAGCGCAAAAGTCATGAAGAATGCAGAAAGACAGTCTGCATAGTTTGTGGACGAAAGGCAACAGAAAAAATCACAGAAAATCTGTTGGCCACAATAAGGTCATTTGTTCTACAGAACTTTGATCCACAAGACGAACGGCTGCCATGTGGTCTTTGTCAGACGGACAAAAAGATTTTGTATGAATACAAAAGAGGTATTTATCGCCGCAAAATCAACATACAAGACTTTCAAAAATACCATCGATCAATAACACGTTCAGCATCATGTGAGAATGGTTCATGTGCTATTTGTAACATTGGAAAGTATTCCTTGTCTAGCGTGTGTCCATCTGTTCGTGATAAGCCTGCCGAAATCATTGTTGGACGACCGTGAAATCCAGATCTCGACTCTTCTGTGTCTTCTGCTCCTGAGCCGCAGTTATTGTGCTCAAGATGTCTTTCTATAATCAAAAAAGGAAAGAACCATACATACACAACTGAAACGGCGATTCAGAATACCATCAAGAACCTGGACAGTTCACAGCAGGACCAGCTTTGTTCAATCATTATACGACAGCGACTGTCTGAGTCACCAGCTGGGGCATCAAAATCTGTTTCTCTCATGTCCTCAAGAGGTAGACCACTCCAGGTTGCAATCAACTGTGATCAAGAGCCGCACCATCAACAATTTACTGCTGAAGGCTTCAGTAATCTGCAGATGGAAACGAACTTGTCTTTGAATCAAGTGAAATCTGTGGCCAAGTTTGTGAGATCTAATATTGGACGAAAATGTGTTGAGTCACAATTAAGAGACAATTTATCTGACATTTCCAGACGATTACAACCCTTCTTTCAGGAGCGGAGCATTACCTTGTACGAAAAGTCGACGTCAGATCCATCGAAAGATACTCCAGTAACTCGACCATCCATCGTTGTGAATGATTTCCAGTCTTTCGTTGGTTACATTATGAGAGAACGAAATTACAGTGTCGAAGATACCCTCATCAAAATCGGAATCGATGGCGGCTAAGGTTTTTTTAAGATATGTCTCAATCTCGTTTCAAAGGTACCTTCTACGGCTGCTCAATCCTCGAAAGCCGCTGACTCTGGCGTTAAAGGCCTATTCATTCTGTGTATTGTTCCTAACATGCAAGAGTCTTTTCTCAACCTCGAAAGTTGTTTAGATGAAATTTCTCTACTTCCACACGGAGTTGACTTTGTCTTGGCTACGGACCTCAAAGTAGCTAATATTCTTTGCGGCATTCAATCCCATGGCGCCACACATCCGTGCTGTTACTGTGAAGCAACGAATGGCGTATGGGAGTCTTCAAAGCTGAGAACACTTAGCAATATAAAGTTGAACTATGAAAACTGGAAGAAAAGTGCATCAAAATTATCTGACGCCAAAAATTTCAAAAATTGCGTAAATTTGCCTCTTATTACAAGTTTCTGCAGTGAATATATCATTGATTTGATACCTCCACCTGAACTGCATTTACTGATGGCACCTTTTAATCACATCTTTCGCAAGATGCTGAAAATCTAGCCTATGTCCGAAGAATGGCCAAGAGAGTTGGAGTAGTACGATGCGGGTATCATGGTGGTGAGTTTGTAGGTGGGGACTGTAATAAGCTGCTGAAAAATGTTGATATTTTGGCACAATTTGCCCATTGCATGTTCTTCGTTATGTTGATGTGTTCCGCGCATTGAATGCTGTCGTGCAGTCCTGCTTCGGCACTGTACTTTCTGACACATATGACGATGATATTGCAAAATTTGCTGACTCATACCGGAGTCTTGATATCAATGTAACCCCGAAAGTCCACATTTTGATTACTCATGTACTACAATTTTGCCGCAAATACGGCTCATTATCTATGTTTTCTGAACAAGCATCAGAATCTGTTCATTCTGTTTTTAAGATGTTTTGGTCAAAACGGAAAATCAACTTCACTTCTCATCCAAGTTATTCCAAAGCTTTATTTGACACCATTGTTGAGTTCAATAGCAAACATGTATGATCAGAGACTTCTTACTCATACATGTAGACTACCAGACGTATTTGCCATATGTTATGTTCGGCAGGTGTGACGGAATATGTTATTTAGTAAAACTTTTTATGCAAGATATTTTGTTTTTGCTTGTGTCTTCAAAAAGTTTTTGCATTGGTAGTTATTTATCACTATGAAGTTAAGTGATAAATTACTTGTTGTACTTCAAAAAACGAGTAATAAGCTTATTCCCTGAAGACTTGTATGATTTGAAAAATCGATTAGATATGATGTGAGTAAAGTAATTGTCAGAAAAATACCTTCAGCATATCGAATATATAACATGGAACTGAAGTGTGGTCGATGGAATAATACATGAATTTGCAACTAGAAGTAAATAGAATTATTGATACATGGTACGTATGACAAGGCTACATAACGAATGACAGAACATTGAAGCAAATCGGGATGCGATAGCTCAATGTAAAAAATTAAGTGATATCTTATGATTCTCCTTGAGGCTCACACTGATGAAAAGTTCCGTCACTGAGTTAGTGCAATTATGCGTCAGTTAGGAATAATAAAAATATGTCAAAAATGAAAATAAAAATTATGATCAGTTAATGTTCTAAATTGCTTTTCACTGCAATAGCTCGATGAGATCCTCTAAATTTTTAACCAAATGCTCATTACACCTTATAGTCATGTTCATAGAAGTTCAGTGCATTTTTTGTTCGAGAGATTTATTGAAAATTAAATAAGTAGTGTCTCAAAAATTCAAAAAAATTCAAATTTTGAATATTTCATGAATAGCACTGTGAAACATTTAAATATTTATATGTTTTGATAAAGTAGACCTGAACAAATGTAAAAATCATTTGTTTGGGACCACCGTGCGTGCTCCATATTCCGGCCTGTAGACCGGGAGCCCTGAGAGTGAGATACATATGTAATGAAACACCGCGAACATCAAAAAATCTCAAGTTAAAAATGTCATAACCAGATATCAACATGTCTGAGCCTCAAGAAACATTAAAAATAATGATTAATGTATCAACAAACTAACATCCGACCTGAATGTTCTGTCGAACATCATTATGTTTTTAACTTCACGCATCAGTAAGTTGTCGCTGAACCATATTCGCTGGCTGAGAGCAGCGCCGGTCTCAAGAAAAAACATTCAAATATTTACGTATCTTTCTGATCTCTGTCATAGTCTCTACTGCAAAAATTATCAACAAGAAAATAAACTGGACTTATCATATACATGTCCCTCATTCTAATTCATGACTCAGCGTTGATGCCCTCATGACTCAGCGTTGGACAATGGGATGACGGAATCACACGTAAACAGGGGAGGTATTCGATCCCCCCCCCTGAAATCACGGAGGCCCCCTCTGAATGGTTGGTCTGACTACAGTGCTGTTTGTACTTTGATCCTTTATGATGGTCTTCTGCTGTTTGAAATCTTATAAAATTGATGCAAAGTCACTTGAATGCACCTCCAACTTACATGTATTTGAATTTATACAATTTTAATTAATACACATGAAATAATGGTACTTTCAATGTTTTGGAAATCCAATTGATCTACCATTCATAGTGTAGACTAGTAGGTCTAAGCACTCAAAGACCAACATGACCTGATGCAAAGACCAACAACGACACGCTTTCAGAAGTCAATCGGACGATGTACAGTCAATCCGAGACTGACCGGAAGTTGGTATTGAAGTTAATTGAAAGGCGTTCAACCATGATAGTCTATTGTATGATATTTACGATACCTTATACACTCAATCTGAATACCTGAACAAAAATCGTGTTTAAGATACTGAAAGAACCAACAATTCATTCACCCTATAATTCACGCATTTATGAAACGATGAAATTCCTAAGCACAAGTTTTAATCACACCTCTCGAGGACAGTAAGTCACAGCAGAGTAGCAGACAGACACAGTTGACGATCAGATAACGCTGCATGTATCTCAAACCTTGTGGACAATCATATGTATTGTTAGACTAGCAAATCGATAAGCGTGCGTTGCCATGCAGTGAGTGTCTGATTCAATCAGATGCTGTCCAGGAATGAGAGCGCCATAATCACACAATCTTTCAATTCAATACAAGATTAATGGGATCTGATGATATTTCTCAATGGTTATAGAAACATCAAGTAGAGCAAATGTACTTTTACAACACAACGTATCAATAATTCATAAATCTATTGAACGTCAAAGCAACTTTTAACTATCTTAGATAAGTGTGTTCACTGGTCCAACATGACTGCTTTGTAAGGTGAAAGCAAACATTTTTGCGAAAAGCAACGGAACACGTCTCGCTTGCCTTTTTGGCATTTTCCTCCGCATCTCAATTGAAGGACTGACATTACAACAATGTGGCTATAATCATCGCATCAGACTGATTTTCTAAACAATAAGAGAGTCCTGGAGATCTGCAGAGCCGGACGACTTGGCTGCAAATCTCTGTCGTTCAATAATTCAGCAATAAGTGAATTATAATTAATTATCAGAAATGTTGATTCAATAAGACAACTAATATGGAACATATTTTTTTACAATTTCCTACCCCATTTCAGCAATCGATAGGCAATGCACGTTGTTTCGAAAGATTTGGAATATAGAAGGCGCCTACATTCTTTGACATCTTGTCCAGAGGTGCATGCTCCTTTTGTATAGCGTATTTGCTTTGTAATTGAGTTTAAAATGTGGTACGGAAGAATATGTCAGAGTTTTGGAATCAAACTTCCTGCATAATTATCCTTATCAAGAGCGCAGATTATCATTTCTCTGAATTGATAGGCATCGCAAAGGATTGAGAATGATAATGACATCTACTATCGGACATAAATACAAAACTCATCTCACACCAACGCGTCTTCGGAATTCCATGTAATTAGACGGACACTAACGCGTCTTCGGAATTGTATGAAGTTAGACGGACACCAACGCGTCTTCGGAATTCTTTGTAGTTAGACGGACACTAACGCGTCTTCGGAATTGTATGAAGTTAGAAGAACACTAACGCGTCTTCGGAAGTGTATGAAGTTAGAAGAACACTAACGCGTCTTCGGAATTCTTTGTAGTTAGAAGAACACTAACGCGTCTTCGGAATTGTATGAATTTAGACTGACACTAACGCGTCTTCGGAATTCTATGTAGTTAGACGGACACTACCGCGTCTTCGGAATTGTATGAAGTTAGACGAACACTAACGCGTCTTCGGAATTCTATGTGGTTAGACGAATACTAACGCGTCTTCGGAATTCTATGTGGTTAGACGAATACTAACGCGTCTTCGGAATTCTATGTGGTTGGACGGACAGCAACGCAAATTCGGAATTCTATGTGGTTAGACGGACATTAACGCGTCTTCGGAATTCTATGTGGTTGGACGAACACTAACGCGTCTTCGGAATTCTATGTGGTTGGACGGACACTAACGCGTCTTCGGAATTCTATGTGATTAGACGAACACTAACGGGTCTTCGAAATTCTTTGTAGTTGGACGGACACTAACGCGTCATCGGAATTGTATGAAGTTAGACGAACAGTAGCGGGCCTTCGGAATTGTATGAGGTTAGACGAACACTAACGCGTCTTCGGAATTCTATGTAGGTAGACGAATACTAACGCGTCTTCGGAATTCTATGTGGTTAGACGGACATTAACGCATCTTCGGAATTGTATGAAGTTAGACAAACAGTAAAGGGTCTTCGGAATTGTATGAAGTTAGACGAACACTAACGCGCTGTCCTTCGGAATTGTATGAGGTAGACGAACACTAAAAACGGCGTTTCGGGAATTCTAAGTGGTTGGACGGACACTACCGCATCTTCGGAATTCTTTGTGGTTGGACGAACACTAACGCGTCTTCGGAATTCTATGTGGTTGGACGGACACTAACGCGTCTTCGGAATTCTATGTGGTTGACGGGCACCAACGCAGATTCGGAATTCTATTTGGTTAGACGAACACCAACGGGTCTTCGGAATTGTATGTGGTTAGACGGACATTAACGCATCTTCGGAATTGTATGAAGTTAGACGAACGCTAACGCGTCTTCGGAATTGTATGAGGTTAGACGAACACTAACGCGTCTTCGGAATTCTTTGTGGTTGGACGAACACTACCGCGTCTTCGGAATTCTATGTGGTTGGACGGACACTAACGCGTCTTCGGAATTCTTTGTAGTTGGACGAACAATATCGCATCTTCGGAATTCTTTGTAGTTGGACGAACACCAACGGGTCTTCGGAATTGTATGAAGTTAGAAGAACACTAACTCGTCTTCGGAATTCTTTGTAGTTGGACGAACAATATCGCATCTTCGAAATTCTTTGTAGGTTGATGGACACCAACGCATATTCGGAATCTACAGTGACTGACAGCAAGTTTGCAAGTTTCGAAATTTCTATCTTAGTATGTCAATATCCCCATAATGCGATGTGAATGAAAACTTGAAAACGGTGCCAATACTCATTTATATTGCATGTGAACACTGGTGTGCAACTGGAACATTGATAATGCTCAAGCAAGCAATAACATAGATATCTTGTTATTACTACTTTGTATGATGTCCTTCTCGACTGAAAAAGAGCTCTCACAGGTCTTGGCATTGAAATAATCAAAGACTGGCATACCGCCACCAGCTCATCATCCCGATGCCAGATTTTAATGAAGTGTGATATAGTCTCGCGTTTGTTGCGAGGTTTCTCCTTGCTTACTCCTTTCTTGACCACGGTCCAGATGTTTCCAATAGGATCAACATCCGGGCTACATGGGGCCAATCCATGACATTGATGCCCAAACGTCGGAACTCTTCTTTTGATTTTCGGCTGACATGACAGAGAGTATTATCCTGTTGGAATGTCCCTGTGCCATCAGGATACCAGTCTTTTATTTGCTGGACAAGTCGTCCATTGATTATCTTGCTGAAGTAAGTGTCAGAATCCATGAAACCATCGACCACGTGACTTCGTCATACACCTTTGGCTGAGAAGTAGCCCAAATCATAGCCTTTTTAGTGTGTTTCACTGTCAATTGGAAGTGCTCGTTGGTCATAGGGTGCATTCGTGAGGAAACGTTCCACACACCTCACGAATTGGGGAAAACTATCTGTAAGTTCTATCACAGTCTCATCGATAAAGATTGCATTATTCCACTGATCCCTATCCCTGTGACTGTGGTCAAGGGCCCATTGGTATCGTCGAGACACGTGTGAATTGCTAAGATATGGCTTCTTCTTTGACTTACACGCTGAAGTTGTTCGCAAGATATCCATACGCTTTGATTTCGAATTCTTTCAGCAAATTTCAATCAACAGCAATATCAAATTTGTAGATTCTGTTATCTTTGACACACAGTGTTCAACATTTATACCCCACTATACCCTAAATCAAGTCATTTTGAATTTACAAACTCACGCACTAAAGGTCATGAATGCTATGTTTATGTCACAAATGTTAATCACGTGAATGCTTCTATGCATTTCTAATCAATTTATATGCAACGCTTTTAAGCATGCAATTGATATCTGAGTGTCAGTTTAATAGCAATGAATTACAATATTTTTCAAAAGTTTTATGTTTTTCGCTCATGTGTTTACACTACTTATAAATTGTAATAAACTACTTGCAAGAGTAGATAATGAGCATCATTGTACTTAAAAACAACATTTGCAACATACTTACAGAATTCATAGCTTCGAAAAGGTTTATCAAAAGAAGAAACTAGAAAAGACATCAGAAAATATGGAAAAAGTCAAAACTTGCAAACTTGCTGTCAGGCACTGTATGTAGGTAGTCGAACACTTACAGGTATTCGGAATTATACAAAGTAAGTATATAAGGGAAGTATGGAATCAATGGTTGCTTTGTGGCGACAGCTATGATATTACTTTTTCGCCAGCTCTTATAAGCAGTTTTATTTGATATCACAATTGACAACAGAATAGTATTGAAATACTGAATGGAAGGGACTGAATAGCTATGTCAAAACTATGAATCAGGGAAAAATTGCATAGTTATCCGTAGACATCTGGAAGACAAAAACATGTGATGAAGATCCATTTCTATGGTTAAAATGCTAGATTTGATTTGGCATAGAAAATTAATTGATTATTAAGGTACTTAATAGACGACTACAAACCACTCTATACGATTAAAGGGGGCATTTATGATTGTATTCATGTACTGTATCTGAACGTGTTTACAAACTTTTGCCCACTGAAGATCTGAAAATCTTTGTATCGAATCTAGAAATATTTCATTTACTTATTGATAACCAGTTGTACATACATTCATTGATCAGGTTTACAGTTCCATTCATGAATGTATGTTGGAAGCATGATGGACCTTACCTACATTATATACTATTTTAGTCCTAATTTTTTCATCTGATTATGAAAGCATCCTATGTGAAATTTATTAATTTTTTTATTGACATCCTAACATCTCGTTTTCTTCTTAAATCAGAGTATTCCCTTGTTGTCACTAAATTATTGATGTATCACGTAAATGACTGTTTTTGTTAGTGATGAAAATAATGAAAAATGATAAATGACGCTCCAGCCTTAAGCTGCAGATACTTTGCATTAATTGCATTCGAGTATATTGAGCAATCAATACAATAGTTCCTCGGCTTTCGGCAAATCACTGAAAAGTAAAATTATATTCATAACAGAAAAAGGAAAGCAACACGAAACATCCAGGTGCAGATGAAAGCATTTGTGACGCAGATTTGATTTCATCGGTTGGAACATCATAGGCTGCATCAATTCACAAAAGGTCTTCAACCGAAATTTGTATTATAAAGCTATATACAGTAGAATAAACCACAAAACGTTTCACTTTTGGTTTGATCACTTGTGCCAATTCAATTTCGAGTGCTATTCATTCAAGTTTATGTCTAGACGTTGCGAATATTTATCAATTAATTCCACCGTACATGTTCATCTGACATCGGTATTAAGCATTTCAAAGTGCAGTATAGACTACTGAATACTGATTGCCTTATACTGCTTCACGATGTTGACAAGAATGCACACATATAAGGCTGATCAAAAGTAACTTCCTAATGAAATATTTTCATTATTTCTACTCCAAGAAAGTAATAAACATGAATAGCATTTTTTATGACGGAAATTTACTGGGCATTGTTTAGAAATGAAAAGCAGTTGCCATTAGGGAGTTTTACTCAGGGCATCAAACACACATCAGCAGTATAATTTATCCAAATGTGAGCATTATTCGATTATTATTGCATTAATAAATTATTCAATTCAAACTTTCAATTTCTGTGTGTCATGATGGTGAAATACCTTGGAAACCACGGCCAATTCTTGGCCGCGAGGAAAACGTGAAAGAAGTGGCGAAAATTCGATGATTCAAGTTCATGACAAATCATTTTTGGCGACGAAATCTCTCAGAATTTCTATTATTTCGCTGTGAACACCCCACTGTTGCTCCTCTTGCTAATATGTAGGCTATCTTTATTTTAACAAGCTATATTTTACCTTTAAGGCCTACTAATGATTGCTTCAGCATGACCTCGAAAATTTTCGGTGCGAGCAGGTGAGCCCAGCGCACACCCATAAAAAAATCATTTTTATGTAGCTAAAATCATAAAATAAATGTAGCGTAGTTATTTTGGACATTTTCAATTCATGATAAATATATATTTCGGTTGAAAGAAACAGCTTTTCAAAATTGATCAAAATTTGATTATTAAGCTTCTGTTAAAGGCGTAAACAAAACTATTGCAGCAAAGGTGTCAGACTCATCATAGAAGGTATTCGATTCATCTAACGGCCGATACAGTACAACGAATTGTGATGTAATAAACTAGATCTGTAAGTCTACCATTTTTTTGGTGTGTTGCAAGTTGTATATAGACACCTACGTTAATAATTATTACGATACACATGTATAGACATATGTATAGACATGCATTAACAATCACTGTGACATAATGTCAGTGGTGGTCAATGCGTGGCCTGCCGGGACATATTGGGTGGTCCGCTACCGCTTCTCGTATCGTAATGGCCCGTTGACATTATTTGAATCAGGGATACGGGTCGGGAGTCCCGGAGTCCTAGTCCTATCATTTTTGCTTGAGTCGGAGTCCTATCAAATGATAGGACGCCGGACTCCGGCCCATAGGTAGACCCGACATACAATACAAACAAAGGAGGCAATCAACAAAGGTCCTATCAACCTCCCGGAGTCGGAGTCCTATCAAAATTATATGACTTCGCTTCCCTGATTTGAATCGATGATGTGAAAATGACTCCCTCTTATCTCGACCTTTGAGGGATGCTTCAAAGGGTCAGGGATCCTCTCTAGAATTTACAAAACAATTAATTAGTAACTAACTAGCCATATACTTGTGGAAAATAGCCATCACTATGCTGTCGTATATGGCATTCGATGCCCTGTTGAGCTGCTTCACTACGTAATAAACTATGCTTCAATGAACCTGTAAATAGGTTATATGAGGGCCTAAGTAGACCTAGGCTGCGTATGAAGGAATCCAAACGCATGATTTTGACAGACTAGCATTTTTTTTTTCAAAGTTTCTTGCTGAATTTCATTTGTTATACTATTACACCAATGTATTTTGTACTCGATTGGCACTAGGACGCGACTACCGTTTATGGAGCTCGTGCACGTTTTTTGAAAGCCGTTATGCTTGGTGACATGCTGTACACGTAGGTATATATTTAGAGCATGATTAATTGTAGCCAAATCAATTCCATCTTGCACGGCTTTCAGGCGGATAATTGCGCTCTATTTGCAAACCCATGTTTTTGGATGGAAACAAGGTGATATCAGTCATATCACACTCCCAAAATGTCGAAATGGGCGTTTAATTGGCACAAAAGAAAAGCTTCCATGATTTGGTATAGGCCTATTTCCGATCCTCAATATTCACATGAATTATAGAAAGTCATTCATGATTCCTTAAACATCAAACAAATTAGTTGTTGTTACAGTATGCTGTATACAAATTACATGTAAAATTTTGTTATTTAAGACGACAACTGTATAGACAGTGGATACGATGCATGGGAATAAATGGAATTTACTACGTAATTGCTATCTTTTGAAAATTGGTGCCTCGCTAGCCTTTTCGCGGGACACTCCTTGTGGCTACCACATTGATTGCCCACCACTGACATAAGTCATTCATGTCATTAAGTGGTTATCAGATGAGCAACATAAACAGATTTCTCACCGACAATGTCTGATTCGCCTATTTTACCGTATATGTCCAAAAATCTTTCCCCATTTCCCGAAAATTACTAAGCAAAGGAATCAATGCCCCATCAATCAGATATTAACAAGTGCATCATTTGTTCCTTCTGATATACCTACTACTTTTCTCAAACATGTTTGATTTCACATCAAATTAAAAACTGTACAATTAATGAAGAATTAATGATGATCATGTGGAAATCAGCGGATGAGCAGCGACTACGACATTGCCAAGAAGACAGATTCAGTATATCATTACATGTATATGCTAAAAATCTGTAAAATTTCCAATAAATTTGGTACTATGAAACGTTGGTAAACGTATTCAGTAGACAACCACTTCTAAGAAGCAATTGCTTAATTCTTAGTACGATGAATGCCTAAATAAATTATGCAGAATATTTGAATAAGTGATCATGCAATAATATATACCGTTCAGCAAAGCACTAGTTACCATTTTCCTACGAAATTGTTGCGTCCTGAAAACCTGCACTGCATAGTTATGGCTGCTGCACCCTCACTTTTACGTGGGAATAACTTGGTCTCAGTTGTTCTGGTTATTTACACGCAACATTGCGTGCGAATAACCTCACGTCTTTTGATATCGGATCAATTCAAGCCTTGTTGGTAACTAAAAATTAATTTCATTTTTACTAATTGAATTAAAGTGAACCGCTAATTTTCTTTTTTTGAAAGTACTCTCACAAAAAGACTCTCTCAGCTGCGCCACTACTCTTTCTCTAATAGGCCATACTAAAATTGGTCATTAAAGCGTGTTCGGTTATAGTAAACATAGTAACTTGGGAAGGAAGCTTTTCGTATAACATTCATGATGCGGTAAACTGGGTTGAATCGGTAGATCAGCAGTGCGAAATTGATCTTGTTGCCCAGTCATAATGGGCATGGCGGAAATTATTGCACCTTATACACTTATCGGTCTTTACACATAGTTTCAATTATATGCCAAAAACTTTGACCGACTTACTGATCCAGTTGATTGTGTCAAACTTTTTTTAACATAAGATCGACCATTAGAC
>CAJQUW010001484.1:0-21241 GCA_907163375.1 Prostheceraeus crozeri | reverse complement strand
AATTAATGATGAGAAAACACATGCAAATAATTAATATCAACTAGTTTTACAAGAGCGGAAGACACCATTGGCACTAAAGAGACAAAATTACAAGGCAAATAAATTAATCATACTTTAATAACTTAATCATACATAAATTATCTTTCTAAGCATTATAACATAGCAATCATATGCAAAGACAATGAAGATAAATGATTCATTGTCTTTGATCTCATGTACTACAATATAGGAATAGTATCCACTTTTAGAGGACATAAATGCATAGATTTCGAGGGCGCGTTAGCGCGTTATCGGGTATGCCCGATAAAAGTGGATATTATTGGTATTCTAACCCAATGAAGATGAAATCTATGTCGCTGCCTATAATCAATGATTCTGGATATGTTTATAAATGAAAATCTATGTTAGATAAAGGATATCTTGAAATCTCTAATGAGTCGAGAGAAGTAGGGCCTAGATATTACTGCTAATGTGTATGCATGAATCTTCCCAAAATAGTGATATTTGCATCATTTCTATGTATAATTGGCATAGGATTTACGTGCCGGGCAATAATGCAGTTTTTATCCAATGTACGTGTAATTTCAATGGAAATTCAGGGGCAATAAAGCCAACTACTGCATTATTGCCCGCTGAATGATAGAGAAATCCATAGCAAATTCATCTTCATCGGGGTTAGAACACTTAATGAATAATTATTTACACGAAATTGGTTAAAGCGTCATTTTACAATTACGAGGTAAACTTTCTATGACGAGAGAGCGCAGCGATCTAGTGTATGTAATTTTCATAGACTTCTAAATTTCTCTGGACAGATAGGTGAGCATCATCCCTTTTAGTAAGGCAGTGACCAAGCGTCTGGACGCGAAACGTTTGCCGATTTTACCTGCATTATATTTTTACTTAAACTTTTGTGTGTATTCGGCATTATATATATTTCGGGAGAGATTTGTGACGTTTTCCTTTTTCAGTAGGATTGCTGGCCTGAACATGTATGAGGCCAATTTTAACCTATCTGTCCAGAGAAATTTAGAAGTCCATGGTAATTTTATTCTATGCATAGATATAAGAAATGATGGCCGTTAGAAACTTCTATGGTCATGTAGAAATCTCTTGCTCACTAGATTTGTCAATCCGAACTTGTGATATTTGAAATTTGATTAAGAATCATAATAAAAGCTGCTACTCAAACAAACAGGCAGAGAGCGCTAAAACAGGAAGCCATGAAGCGATCAGCTAGCGAAATTATTGAAAACTTAACTCCACGTGCAAGTGCTAAGCGCTACAATAATGCGTGGGATTCTTTCATCAGATTTTCCGAGAAAGAAGATAAACCAACAGAAAGTGACTTCATCGAATACTTCGACTACTTACAGCGTGAGGAGAAATATGCTCCAACCAGTTTGTGGACATTTTATTCAATGATTAACAACAAATTTCAAGGTTTATATGGAGAAAAGCTTCAGAAGTTTCCAAGTTTAACATTATTACTGAAATCGTTTGAAGCAGGTCATCAAAGAAAAACATCAAAATTCTTTACAAAGGAAGAAATTGATACTCATTTAACTGACGCATTAGATGAAAAAGAAAATATACATAGGAAAGCTGCCCTCGTTGTTCGATTTTACGGTGGATTACGATGCGCAGACCTTGTTAATATAAATTGTGATGACTGCGAGTTTAGTGAGACCACTGGAATGTGGATCACATATAAAGTCAGCAAACAAAAGGGAGAGGAAATACGCAACAAATTCAATATTCCCTTCGAGTATTGCAAATATCTGGAGGCATATGATAATGAACTGAGTAGATTTAATGTGGGAAGTGGAAGGATGTTTAAAACATATCGTGAGAGAAAAGATGGTACATGGTACTATACGAAGCAGCCGATGGGGATACATACACTACGAAAAATCAGCTGCCATGTAGCGGGATTTCTACAACTACCGGAACCCGAAAGGTATACCGGACATTGCTTGCGTCGTTCTGCAGCGAATAAGCTCGCAGAGGCTAACGTTTCCTCAGTTGCTATGAAGCAGCATTTCAATTGGAAATCGGAGAACACGGCAAGAAAGTATCTTGAAAACACTGACGCTTCCAAGTTAGAAATGTCCAAAAGAATGGCAGGTGGATCCGGTAGTGGCACCGAGAATATCTCTTCCAAGAACATTTATTTTGAAAACTGTAGCCATGTTATCGTTAACCTTTGAACTGTATTCTTGTCAAAGTAACAAGAATAAAAGATGAATATATTATGTTCATTATTTAAAGTATTTTTCTATAACTAAAAGGGTGTTTAACAATACTACACTATTTTTCAAAATGGGTACAACGGGACTCTATAAATAGTAAAATGGGGATGTCTATGTATGCATAGAATAAAGGAAGCAAACTTCTTCGTCTTTGGTCAGTTTGTCATGTTCTACAGCAGAATCCCTTCCGTCAACACTTTCTTTACTTGAAAATTGAAACATTACTCACAATAGATTCACGAATTTATCAAATGAATTTAAGTAAAAAACTTATAAGGTATCTTCGAAGGTCTCTAGCAGCACCTGATTGACTTCCAAAAGCTTGAGGATATGGAGATATCGAAATATTGAGGATATCACCGGAGTTGCATCCTTTTGTGCAACAAGGCACATATACAAATTAATTAGAATTAATTTTGTCACATATCCTAAGTACAAGCCATAAACTTAAATGACAAACTTTTTATTTGTAATTATTTCATCAAGTACATCATAGTTATGATCAGTATATTTAAATATCAAAATCTTAATGAGGGACTATGATACACTATAATTCAGTAGAAAATATCACTTCAAACTTACTCCTAGAGGCAATTATTCGGATTAGGACAAGTCTCCCAAATTGTTTCATCATCATCCGCTTTCGAAACATGGGATATCATTTTTCGTTCTGCATCATGGCATGGATAACTACATTTTCTCCGTCCCTCCAACCAAGTGGAACTGATGATATCAAATACTCCTTCATCAACGAATTCGATGATTAGATACTCAGGCATCTGCAATATAGTGTACATGTGTATATTGTAATCAGTGTTGTACGCGTCAAGGAAAAGAAGTTGACGCCATCAACGTCTAAGCGTCGATGGAAAAACTGACACCGCTCGTACAGCACTGAAATATGATAATGATAATGCAAAGAATCCTTAATCGAATATTTAGGTTGAGATAGTATCACAAATTTGAATTATGTAAAAATATTGTAAATATGTAAAATAAAAAAATAAGTAAATGTATGTATTTTGAATAAATAAATACAAATACAAATGTTTTTGTACTACCTCGTTCTCTACACAGCTTGCACTAAAGAATAGAATTGTCCGCTAACTGTATTTGAATGTAACTGTATAACTGTATTTATATACGCTATGTCAGAGAATATCAACTACCTAAGCTCTAATGATAAGTAATACAAAAGCTCAAGAAGCTTTCAAAAGACAACTCAATAGAGCTCAATAGGCGACTTTAAAAAAAGAAAGCTCAGGCACATGTTTTTGTGATATACATACTTTAAGTACTACGAATATCAATACAGATAGCCAACCTGATTCTTCTATAGTTACTGGTCTAACTGAGTAAAAACACATCATTTGATCTTTCTCACATCTTTCATCTTTCAACCAAACCAACATCTTTCCAAACATCGAAACCAAATCCCATAAAACCAAACTGTAAATGTTGAAATAATAAAAGAAGTCTGTACAGAATACTAGTGTCTATTCAATACATGAATCTCCGTGTACAACAAAACATCAGATTATATAAAGCCAAAGAATACATGTAAAAATAGCAGTGACTTTAAGGATTAATTAGTTTACAAGGTGTACAAGTATTTGTATGAGATAAGTTTTTCACAACGCAACCTGTGGAATTTGATGTTTCATTGATACGAAAAAAATCAAATGGAAATATTTAGAAAGTTGTTATGGTACTCAAATTGGTTAGTTATTAGTTACAAAATACGTGTATACAGTCGGTATGTTCAACTAAAAATAACCTGATTGAATATCATATTATCGAACAATATCTAACACAACAAATATGATTACAAATAACAACACAACAGTTTATGACATAGCAAAAATGATTACACCTTCTGAGATTTTGTTTACTTAATACACATATTAGGCTACCTGAGTCATGATAGATAAAAGTTGTTACAAAAAGGAACAATGACGAAATTATTCTTATGAGGAAAATAAAAACATTTCGTTATGGGTTTTAAATCAGTTACAAAAACGTCTGTTGTGGAATAGAATCCGATCTTGTGTGAAGATGAAGGATACGGATATGAGAAAAGATCTTTTTATAAAGTTAAAGCAAATGTCCGGAACTGTTCATCCATGTTATGTTGACTATAAAAATTACACCTTCTAGACGTTAAAACAACAATTGTGTGGGGACATTCATCAGAATAAAACAACTGAAAAATTGCGATGACACAAGGAAATTTCCTCGGACCCTGGAGCATGGAATTGCTGATCTGTTTTGAACATTGGAGCTGAAATGCTAGCCTATCGCTGGCGTCTCCTCTTTCTGGGCTGCTGCGCCTGTAACCCGAGCTCTAGCTGGAGCCTTAGGACGGGCTAGGTGATAGGGTTGTGGCTACGTGGGCTCAGGCACGCGTTTCTACCGAGTCTTCTATCTCTCCCTTGCTAGGATTCTGCTTGGTTTAGACTTAGGGGGATAGGCGCACGCTGCTAGTTTCTTGCTAGCTCTTTTCAGAGATTTCCTGCTGCACGCGTGCGTAGGTTGCACGAGCCCTGGCACGGGTATTGTACTGTCTTAAGTTTATGCTTAGGTTAGTGCTCCCTTTAGCTCGTCTGCATTGCCGGCATGCTAGGGCTCTCCTTTATGGGCCCCTTTTAGGGTGTGCCTACTCTACTGCTTCGGGCGTTTGCTGCGCAGGCGCTGCGATAGTCTGCGTTCTGATCGACTAGTCACGCGCCTGCTCCCCTGTGTTTCTTGTTAGGCTTGCCTTGCCCTTGGTTTGATACGTGCTCCTCTGGAGCCGGCCGCTTGAGGTGGGTGTAGCTGGACTTCAGAGTCGCGCCTCCTCTTTACTGTTTGCCGCCGCGGCAGCGGATCTGACTGGCTGGTGGGGATATGGTTCGTGGTGGGGCCCCCTTAGGGGTCGGAGGCGAGGCGTCGCTGGGGTGCTACGGGCGCCGAGGTGGGTTGTCCGATCCCGTGGGGCGTGCCGGGCCGAGGATGCTGGGATGAGGAGGGGCTGGTCGCGCGAGCCGTCTGGCGACGCGAGAATCGGTGGGGTGTCGGTGGTGGAACGGACCAGTAGCGGCAAGACGCCAGCTTATGCGCGATCGGCCGTCTGTTGAGGTTGGAGCGGGGGGCCTCTGTGAGTGCGCTCTGCGTGTAGTAGTGCGACGTGGCAGGACGCTGGGGTGAGTATGAGCGTGTCCAGGAGGGCGGCGCAGTGCCCGAGGCCGGCGGTCGGAGAGGGCGTTAGCCGGTAGTCTGCTTTTCGGCGTGCAGGTCGACAGTGATATGCTTCTAGGTGTAGCTGTAGGTTTTGGCGGCTCAGAGTCTTCCCCCCTCTGCCTTGCGCTAGCGTCTCTTGCCTGCTGCTCAGCAAATAGGTCTTGAGATGTTTGGGTCGCCATGTTAGGTTCCTTAGTGCATAGGGTGGTTTGCGGCTCTGGTTGCCGCACTCGTGTAGGCCTAGACGCCTGCCCTTTGTGCTAGGTTCTACTTGGTGCCTTCTGCATCCCTTCCTTCTAGCTTGCGGGGCCGATCGTAGTCCCTGCTCTAGCTCCTAGTTTAGGTAGCGTTCTTTGCTAGTCCTTTGCTCTTCTTGCTCTTTGTAATCTCTATGGTTTGATACGTCTCTTAAGTTGTGGATTCAGTAATTTCCAATCTAAAAAGTTAAAAAGTTCCTGCCTCACCATATAAATTCACAAAATCTGGCAGATGAGACTGGACGTTGAAAATTATACGTTAAGCATTTTTCCCCTAATAAGTAACCAGTTTTGGTTGATGATCTCTCTTAATCTGTCAGCTTGTGATACAAGAACATAGAATGTAGCGATGGGGTACACAAATAGAGAAAATATGTCTAAAATGAAGTATCAAGAAGTAGGTTGATAAGCGTAACTAGCAACCATTTCTGGAAAAAAGGTAAGGACCGAGGTATAATAATAAAAATCGATAGTCCGTGGCCGTGTAGTGAGTAGTTCGACTTGTTCAATTTGGCGACTGAATTCAGACCGGTAGTTTCTCTGAGATACGAATCACGATATCGATGCAAACTTTGACATGGAGAAGAACGCAATTGGAGCAAGGTAGCTTAAAGGCGGCTTTGACCAGGATCTAAGCACATGATAGATTAGCGAACGCTAACACAGCGCGCTGTAGCATTATCATAACGCTTGGCTCGCATGAGCCACTGGATGGAGCCATTATAGCTTTCTAACAGCGACAGGGGCACGTCATTCGCAGTGCAATGGGTAGAGGACATACCTCAATATTTGGAATACTACATAGCGGGAAAGTGAGGTTTGATATTTTCTCTGAAAAGGGAATACATTAAATCGGAACGCGGCTCATATCATGGCCTAAAAACACTGACGACCATCAACACGGTGGCCAGTTTACTCTACAAATGCACATCCAGACTGGCATTGTGATAATTGATACACTGCAAAAGTGCACGCGCAGGTGCATCACAGACAAAGTTTATGGTGTTTATCGACCACTTTCAACGGTTTCTATAATCAAATCCTTCAGCTTTCAATTTCGATAGTCTCATTACATAATTGCAAAGATGTTAGTTTTTTTGCTTCAGTGGTTTTACCAAAACCACAATAAATACAACCCAACAGGTAACGGTAATGGTAAAGTTCAACATTTGGAATATGCATTAATATAGGCCATGTTGATAAGCCTGAGCTTTTGAACAACGGTAAAGCACAGTCTTTATTGAAAGTAAGATCTAAATCATTCTTTGCCCCTCAACATTTTATTTTTATCAATACAATGTTGATCAAATTTATTTTGTACAGAAAAGTAAGAAAAATAACCGAGTGTTGCATGTGTACGGAATAATCAATCTGTGGTAATACTAGCGTCACAATCCCTCTTCTTCAGCTCATACCACTGAATCTTGGCACATTTGGAACTTTAAACTCTGATCAAAAGTTCAAGGAGAAATTGCATCGAATCTATGAACTTAAACACAGAATCCTAGTCATCATTATCGCGGGTATCATCTCTTTCTCCTGATGGTTTAAGTCAGGCTGTTCATCGCGCTCATTGGGGATCCTGCTTCGATGAAAACTCAGTCAGAAATGTCACTCTCATCAGAATATGAATACGTCCCACGGAATCCTCGGCGGAAATTTATATCCAGAATAAATTCTTCACGGTTCCAAAGTCGAGATGTTCTAGATGTTCTTCACAGCCTAAAAGAGAATATAACTATTTGTACATTTACTGACGGTATCTTATTAGAGATTTGGTGATAATATTAATGTAGCTTCTGTATATAAATGGTTTATGGATCAATCCGGAAAAACATTTTTTTAATTTTAAGATATAAGTCTTATTACGTATCAACATTCTGGGCTATCAGCATATATTTCAATGCTAATATTCAATATATTTAAATCGCCGCAGGTGAAGCCGTCTACCACTAGAACCAGGGTTTCGGAATCGGAGTCGGAGTCGGAGTCCCCCGGAGTCCTATCATTTGGCCGGAGTCGGAGTCCTATCAAATGATAGGACTCCGGACTCCGACTTAGTAGTAAAATTGTTGTAGCCTCAATAAAAGATGGCATTTTCAAAAATATATTTTCCATCATTTTATCTTCCGAGTTTCTCTAGCGACATTAATCTACATTCTAGACAAATATCTTTATTATATTTAATCATTTGATCATTTTATACAATTAATATAACTTACTTTATACATAACTGTAACAATTGATTAGCCTACATCAAGCATTCTAGCTACTACTATTGCATAATTTGTTAGCCTCCAATTGATTTGAATATAGACGTATAGCTATCAGAACATTACACATTTAATAATCAGACGAGTATGATCGATTATTGAGAATACGTAATATGATGTTGCCTACAGTAGGCTTCTTTCTTACAGGATATAATACTTTGTAATTGTATTCTACTTAGTAAGCTATTGTTTTCTTTCAGAGTGATTCATTGAGCAGCTATGTGATGGCTAGCTAAGATAAAATAGTAACGAATTTGATTAATAGCCGTGCTGCGCCCGAGATAGAATCGACCTTCACTGCATGATAATCAAATTATTTCATTCTCCCGTGCTATCTTGAACGAACCTATTCGCTGATATGATTTGTAACTTTAATTTTATTCTGTGGAATCCCGCCACTCGCCTGCCACTCCTTGAAGATGCATTGACGTCAAAAACATAGCAATCGAACATGATCAAACAGTTTGCCCTATGACTTTGTAAAACCAACGCTAAGTCAACGACTTGAATAAGACCCGACTACGGAATGCGAGCCGAGGTCACAAAAGAGGTGTGGTCGATCTAGACTTATAAAAAATATGAAAGCGGTAAGTTTCTACTGCACGCAGCTCACATTCATCAACTGACATAGTTGAGAGTAGTGACATGGCTCCCCCAAAAAGACCTCTAAGAGTGAAAGGTGTACGAATATTTTGAACAAGAAGAAAGATGGATTTACCTGCATCATGCAGTACCGGTAATTCAAATGGCGATGGTTGTGACACAATAATAAGCATTAAAGGAGGAGCAAGGCTCATATGCCTCTAATTTAAAGAGGCATTTTTACAACGGCACCATCCAATACAGTTTAAAGAGGTGTGAGGCTGAGGCGGCCAATGAGTCCAAAAAGAAAAAAGACAATGTACAGACAGACATAAAAAGGTATGTAGTCTTATATATTTATATCAAACTACAATTCTTACTATAAGCAACGTCAATTTTGTTTTAGTTTCACATAATTTAAGGACAGAAGATATTTAAGTGTATTGTGGTTTTACGATTAATTTCCTATCGATATCTTGTGAATATTGTTCATATTTGACGTTAGTAAATGCGAATTGTATCACAACTTAAGCCTAATATTTTAACACTATATTTTATTATTAACTAGTATGCCTCGCATTTGACGAGTTATTACAAATTTGGGGAATCACGTAACAGTTGACTGTAATATATTATACGGGTATTACTAGTAGATAGTTTGAACAGATAACGACGAATGATTACTTAAGAGAATACAAACAGAACGTCCTAGAGAACCCGCTACAGTGGAAAACTTGTGTCGCAAAATTTAATTTATAAAATAATATCAACCACTCAGTAAAAAATGCAAAAGTTAGCGAGTGACAATTAGATTAAGCTACATTCGCCGTTAAGTGTATCTTTATTGCTCAAAGACATATCAATACAATTATCTACGAACTTATTGATTTGTGAAATACTCCTATGATATTTTTCACAAAATAAAAGCGTTTCATTCAAGAACAATATGTAGGACACTCAACCTGTAATAATTTCTTTGATTAAGATGACATGCATAAAACTGCCATCTCAGATACATAAAAAGACCCGAATCAGAGAGTGCTGACCAAACTCGATATTGGATTCTCCCTCCTCCATCTCCGCTTGTTATTTTTGTTTATATTTCGCTAAATGTTTTTTGGTATAAATAAAACGTTATCATGCTTGAGATTTGTCAATAACAATCATTAACTTACAGTATGATATGAAATGGATACTCAAGAATTGTTCTAATTTATCGGCGATAAACTATGGTTACTCGCCACGACTAGCTTTTGCATTTTTATGAGTGGTCTCCTCATTTTTTCTATATAAATATTGCGGACAACTCGTTTTCACTTTCAGTCTAACTTTTCACAGTGTTCTCTAGGGCTTAGTTCTAAATCATCTGATCTTATTGCTTAAACTTTTTCTTCCATACTGGGTTCGAATCACAGAAGAGAAAACTTATCACAGATAAAATCTTAGATGATAAAATCACATCAGGTGAAATTACCGTAGATTCTCACTACTCTAATAACACGCGAGCCCGCGTTTATTACCACAACCTAAAGTCAGAAATTGAGGAGGGTGCTGTTCTTCTCTTCATTATCAACTCTATTTATGCACGGTTAATTTTACTTGCCTTTCAAAACTCAAATAGCCGACAGACTACAGTAATTTGTGAACACAAACAGTACAGCCCATACAATTCCTTCTTAAGCCCACAGTACGGTCTAGAATGCGTACACAATATAGGAATAGGCTAGATTACTTTTTGATCTACACTTTCAACTTTCATCTGATTAATCTTTATTTTAGATTATCTCAAACCATCGAAACATACCAGTCACACTCCCATGTCGATGAGTAGTAAAGATGAATTTGAAAGGATCCTAGTTCAATTTTGTAAGTGAGAAGATTTGGTGCCCTTCTCCCTGAATTTACTTGTTCTCAAATTCTGAAGGTAAGCATAAATTACGTTGTCGAGATCAATTTAGGCCCTAAGTCTTTTGCCATTTTACATCGTCTTGTGTGTCATTTATAATGTGTACATATCTTAAGATTCTTATATCACAACCCACATGCCTACAAATAACACGACATTCTTCGGGGTAACCTACATTTCTTATTTGTATGCATTTTCTAAAACGTATGTGTCATTTGTTGTTTCTACGGTTTCATTTCATTCAGCTTTTTCAGAAGTTGAATGGCTCCCTCCGCGAAGTGCTTTGTTCTGTATCTCTTGACAAGGACAATATCTAGACGACTTGTCATCAATGCCGCAAAAAATCTTTCGAGATAAGTTGTCATCTAATCGCCATAACCCGGAGTATTTTTCATTAAGTTAGATGGTGTCACTCTCGTCAGCGGTGGTCCTTCGTATCTTGGAATAAATGTCCAACTACTTCCTGATTTTCGAAAGTGAAGTCGAACAGTATACAATATTCCGCGCATAGGCCTGTTTTCAAAAATTATTGTTTTTATTTTTTTTGGGCCTATAGTTGGCCTAAATGTTATAATATTTTTTAGCAAATATGCATTTATTGAAATTATTGGGCAAATTATTTCTTGTTTATGAAATTATGACTGTAATACTAATATTTTTACTCTTTGAGCTTACCGATTGCATTCTTTATTAAATTATGAGTGATCCTATCAGAACTTACCGATATGTTATGTTTTAGTAATGTAATTTACTTTTCTCTTCTTTTCTACAATTAATAGACGAAAGGTTACTTTTGGTGGTTCGACAAAATAGAAACTAATGGAATCACTTGAGATGCAGAGACTAGTTACTTTCTCTGAGGTTGATTCTTTTTGATCATAAATCTTTAATATTATCAATTTGGTTTTTTTTAGAGAATACGTCCGTTGTGTACACCCTGGGCGTGGTTGAATATCTAGGATCACACAGCGGTTGGTACGGCGGATCTACTGAAGAAAAACCCAGCCTGACTTCATTTAATCTAATCGATTGAGCAAGTGTTAGCAATTGTCGTCGACAATGCCCGTCAAATATGACAATACGGATGTGTCAACATTTTACAAGAAGAAGTAAAGTTTTATCGATTAAAAATTGCGAAACTGTAAACGTAACTTAATTACATGTACTGTACATATACATGCTGAAATTTCGCATTAGCACGAATCTACTTTACCATTAATATTCTTTTCCTTCCTTCTAGTGTTACATGGTAGATCTAATTCGAGTAAGTTTACATGTGGATCTGCATGTGTCGTATATTGTGTAAGGAATATAGTATAAACTGTACATGTGGTATACGAAAAACTATTATAAATTTTTGATAGAGAGAGATTCTACAAATCGATGTAGAGTGATTGTGATTTGTGTAGTCCTCCCCTTGTAGAATCTTGAATGTGTGCATGCTATATGATGAAAAGTTTTGTTGCAATAATTCAAGATAAAGCTTTATCTTCTTGTTCTTATGATGTTACATTATGTTATAATTTTATTAGCACCTACATGTACTCCTATTCCTTGAGTTTCTTTTCTTGGTTCCCACTCGAATAAAATTATATGAGACAAATAGAACTTCGGATTAATGGGATCCTTTAAACATACTTTAAGTTACATTTGGTACTCAAGGAAATAATGGATAAATACCGGTACTCAACTTAACATGTACTTGCTTACTGATATCAGTTAATATAGTCACAAAGTAAATAGGCCTAACATCAAACTTAATCACATGAAACTTGAAACTTTACTTTGGAGTTCTTAATTAGATATAATTTGCGCCACGATACGGTATCTCTGGGGCACTATTATTATAAACGTTCGGCTTCGGACAAATATATTTCGTAAGAATACAGGTTTATGGACCATAGCATTATCAGATCATATTTGATGTTCCGTTACAATGTATAGACCTTATATCCATAGGCTAACAACATGTGAACAAGAAAACACTCAGATCAGTACCGCTTCAGCTTTAAAGGAATTACGTAAAAATGCCATAATGAAATTAACAAAAGCATATTGGTATTTGTTTAAGAAATGTTGTGAGTTGTGAAATTTGTGTAACTGCAAAGTATCAATTGATTTCAGATCGAAGACGAACTGGAGGAATCTGATATTGCAGGATGTTCTCTTCCAAATGACATTTTTCAAGGTGCCTCTAATGTATTATATCATATTCGGTGTGGAGCTCATACGTTGCGGCAGCTTGCAGTGAAGGATATCCCTCAAATCTTCTAAGTCACGCTCAACATCTATTGCTCGCAAAGTTAGAAGTGTTGTCCGAACGCTTCGCACACCACAATTGAATCAAACTCTTTCCAGCAAAGGCTATCTTTCAGCAATTATTTGATGTCGAAAACGACTACGGAGGGGGAGAGTATTATTAAAATTAAACCAATGAAGTATCATTACAGAATCTATAGATATACTGGTACCTTTATGTGTATTTCAGATGGGGCGCAACCTAACTCCTCCATGAGTTAAAGAGATTGTTAGATTTAGAACCTTTTGTCACGCACTTCGACTATGATTGTCAGCGGCCTCATCCGAACTGTAAAACACCTGTCGACCAAAGAGCTGTGGAATCAATTGGAGAAAATAAGCGAAACTATTGAAAGTTCCATACGGAATGCAACAATTCGCATACAGGTAAGTAGTTTACTAATAAGAGGTACACATCAAACATTAATTATCTTTGGTAGGCCTATTACACTGAAACCCGTATAAATTATTACAACACTAAAAAGTACTCCTTTTCGAATTGGATTTTTTCTAGTCTACATGTTCCACTCTGATTTGCTCACAACCAGAAATGCAGTTTAGTGGGTCCTCCCGAATAATTGGAAAAGTACTAGACCTACTATATGTCCATGAGAACAAACATCTAGATTATTGTGCCTATGTCTCATGCATAGGCATTTCTACGTACATGTGGACTCTGGCATCTGTCGTTGTATGTATACTGGTATACGCTATACGTAAATTATAGTTTCGTATTTAGCAGCTCTGCAGCATGCACCATTAACTTAGATGTATGTCCCTATGACGTTCAAGCAGAGCAAGACATAAATTTCTATATAATTCAAATATATTCCTCAATTTTTCAGTCAGAACAACTAAGCCCAGGAGAATTTGTGAAAGAATGGATACAGGTGAAAAGACACATGGCAAGGCAAGACGGGAGCATTCCCAAGGAGATGGTGGCTTCGATGATGCGAAGGGAGGAGGTAATTATATACTTTGTTCTTTTAAATTGAATTACACGTAGATAAAAGATAATGGATTGAATTTTGAAAAGGACTCAACTAATTATACTGAATATATAAATGATACAAACGAAGCTGTTGCATACATATGTATTGTACTCATACACAAACTCGGATTAACATTTACGATCATGCCAGCTCTTTTACCTGTTGTGAACTATTTAAAGATGTAGATGTAAAATAATTGTCTATCATGTTGTTCAAAAAAACATATGCTACCCCCAAAGAACACAATGGCGTTCTTACGGGCTCCAACGAAGGCATAATAGACTTACTCGGCTACACAAACTAAAACAATCAAACGATCGAAATATACCAGCCACCAAAAATTCATTGAATAATTTACTTCATTTTCATTCTATTCATTGGGTAGTCGTTTTCAAATTCTTTGGGGAAATTGGTGACTGCTAACTTACTTTTCTGCTATCTTGTGACTGCTTGTATATGTATGTTTTCAGATAATAAAATTATAGACTATCTTTTATTACTCTGAATATTGAAGTATTTTGAATTTTGCAATATATGTATATTGTTTTCTTTAAAGGTTCTCCTGAACGATTTGATATGTTCTGCAACATGTTGTGACCCGCCCCTCGTTATCGATCCGTCTGCTATTAACTGCTCTGCAAATCTTCTGGAACACTCGCTAGCCCAACAAGAGAGAGGTACAAAAGTAGTGGAGAGAGTAGCGCTTAAATACACATCTCAGAAAACAACAACAAACAATCCCATGAACTCATGTGATTCATCACCAAACAGAACACCACAGAAGAAGTGGGGATTGTCGATGCGGAAGACTTAGAGGATGAGCTGGATTTACTCGCTGCAGCACACAAAAGCAGTCTGCCAACAACTTTTAAAACGAATGGTAAGAAAGCAAAAAGAAATTAGATACGTACATACGTATGTGCGCATTACTGAATTTATACTGTAATTGGTTATATGTCTCTGATGTCCGAAAGATCATTCATATGTAGTTGCATGTACCGGTTACGGCTAGATCATCTTATGATTTTTTTCTATTGTACGTTTTCAGATTTGAAAAAAGAAGACCCCCCCTCCCCCCCCCACACACCAACCCCCCCCCAAGTCACCATAATCTCTGCAACAGAATTTACGAAACTGATGGCAACCATGCTCAGTTTCGGAACGGGTTAAAGGCAATGTACCGGTATTTGAAGCAATCAATGAGAAGACTTTGTCCACCTCTCCAGCTCTGATTGACACAGCAAATTGTTATCTTCATTGCCGACAACTAATCACAAGTTTCGGTGGAGAGGCTTTTCTCTAGTGTAAAACTGCTTCTTTTCTGAGTGACCTTCTCGAAAGATCCAGACTAAGGCCTGATATTGTTGATAGTGTGTTGTTCCTTCGGAGAGTAGTAACACGCAACATTTTTGATCCTATTTTTTGTGTGTAGCAATTACATGTAGTCATCACATACACTCACCATGAATACTGGTAGATGTTTCCATCACACCAGCTACATGTACATTTGAGTTAATTATTGTTTCAATCACCTCCGTCCCCCCTCATTCCAGATATTTTTTTATCCGTTTTATTTCTTTTTTTTTTTCCTTTTTTTTGTTTTTCTCTTTTTTTTTTTTTTTTTTTTTTTCTCTTTTTTCATTTTTTTTTTTTTTTTTTTCTTATTTTTTTTCTTCCCCACTCAATACCTACTACCTAATATGTATGCAATAGTGGGCTAAGCTACAATTATATGCATGTAGAGTCGTAATGGTTTGCGGAGAAAATGTTAGAAACATGAAAATTAAGTAGACGCACTACATCTCTCCCCCGATACAAACACCGGGCTAACACGCCACGGTACCGATTTTATGTGAAGATAAGTAAGATTACGAGCGCTATTTTTTTTTTTGATGAAAATGGCCTTAATAATAAAAATTGTGAGGCGTGCCTGAGGCTCAGGCCACAAAAATTAACATAAATTTGGAAAGTGTAAAAAGGAGAGAGAGTTGTTAAGTATGAAAACTTCTCATATTACAATGTGTTGTAAGACCAAGCAGAAATTACACTCATATTATTTACTTGATCGATATCATTTAGTAAACAACACATATTGGCATAATTTTCTATATCTGCTGATGTATTAAAGGGCACAAGAAACACACACAAATACCACAGCAACAAAGCACAGAACACACTAAGTCACACACAAAAACATGTACAGGGTTTGTTAATGAATTTGTTTGCTCAGTCCTACTCTACATTGACTTAGTTAGGTCAAAGACGATCTGTTACTGACTTCTACATCAATATCTCACTCTTTCTAGACTTCTACTGAAGCAGAAGTTTGGGTTAAACTTAAAAGCCATGTTATGAATTGAAGTGAAAATTTGATGCTCAAAGTTACTTCTTATTAAGCCTATGGCGCACGCGCAGTATTGGTCATTTAATATGAGAATGTCTGTCAATTGTTCATTTTGCATGGTTGGTGGGACTATTCCTCTGGGGCTGATTAAGAGTAGATTACAATGATACTATGGAAGATGTGGAGGCCATTCAAGTGGCTCGTGACGCAGACATGTAAAAATGTCATTTACATAAATGAAGTTTATAGTTGCATAACTTAGAGCCAAAATTGTGAGTTGAGAAGACTGGAGAATCTTCGGTGCCCGGTGTCGGAGTCGGAGTCCTTAAGATTTAGTCGGAGTCCTTAAACTTTGAAAACCCGGAGTCGGAGTCGGAGTCCTATCAAAATTTTAGGACTCCGAAACCCTGACTAGAACTATCATTGATTGACCGAGACATGAGGCAAGTATTCATGTGATTAATTATAAAAATGTATATATCTCCCTTTTCTTCTTAGTCACGAACATGAAAACATTAAAAATACAGTATATACCAATGCGTTTCAAGTTACTGACTTATTTTCAATGGTGTCTAATGTACGTAGAAGTATAAACTTATAGATTTTGACGTTTTTAAGCCAAACTGGCGAAATTATCGGGTTAGTCCAATCGTTGTCGTGTCTAAAGAGGAAGACTCCGAAGTCAAATCGATGTGGATCGGTGTGCTCATGACGTGCTCATGATCCATTTCAGAATGGTAAAGGAATCCTAGTAATTGTTGACAATTTCAGCCGTTGGTTTAAAGCTTGAGTTATGTCAAGCTTCATATGTGATTACTTGACCAAAGTTCTTGATCGCCGTTCGGGCCATTCATGTTATCCAGTGACAATATTATCGGATAATGATCAGTCTTTTCAATCAAAAAAACTCGCAGATTATTTCCAAGAGATCAAGGTCAAGCATAGGAGAACAACTCAGTTATGGCCTCAGGCAAATGGTGAGGTGGAGAGACAAAATAGGACCCTGTTGAAATTTTTGAGAATCACTAGCGCAAAGGGTTTGACTGTGAAAGTGAATTATCCAAATTTTCACAGAACTACACCACATTGTGTAACAGGTATTTTCCATCTGTGTTGATTAAGTATTTCTGTTTCTGATGAAGCTAGAGATTATGTCTTTAAGGAAGTTTGGTCCATGCGTTGGGAGAAAAGGAAGGTTTGTACGATCACTAGTTTCTGCCAACAAAATCGAGCGGAGGAAAACCTCAAATGATTAGCCTGTATAAAAAGTTTTCCAACAAATATCATCTAAAAATTGATGGTCAACTGGTGTCAGTTTTGCAAGAAAATGTTTTTAAATACGACTGGTTCACAGACTGTTTCATAAGAACGTATTCAAACGAGACTCGATCAGATCGTTGTTTCAACTTCTTATGTTTCGATCATCCAAAGTCCTTCCTCTCTTGGCCGCTCCAACGTCAGGAAATGTCGTGAGAACTGACAACCAGTTCCATCATATCACTGTCGAAAACCGACCAATTAGAAATACTTAGAACCTAAAAATTTACTAGCCACCTTCACCTTTACAATTGTTGATGTAGACCACTGCAAAAATTTAGGAAATGTTGTTGTTTCTTCTCAAGTGTTTATGGATGAATTTCATGGTGCAAACTAAACCTTATTCCATCCTTGGAAAGATGAGCGCTGCCTTCAAGGAAGGAAATTGGTTCGAAAATGAGCATCTAAGATAATAAGATAATTCTAAGATAAAATTTTTTTATAGACACGTTTAGGCTTTGATCTTAGCATAGCACTTAAAGTCATGACCGCAATCGTTGAAGCAATATTGAAAAAGAATGAATTTATATTGATAAAAACACTAGCAGTTACATTGATGACATATTCATTAATGAAGACGGCGTAAAAGCTCAAGATGTTATTCGTCACCTGGAAATGTTCGGACTTAAATCCAAACCGGCAAAATATTTCGGTACATCTGAAGGAGTTCGCGTCTTGGGTGTTGAAATTTGGATGATGAAGGAAATTGGAAAAGAGATGGGCGATCGCCAGAAATTAACAATGAGAAAATGACAAGAAGAAAAATTCATAGTGTTTTTGGGAAATGGACTTGACATTTACCTGTTTCTGATGGCTTCGCACATGTTCAAGCTATATCCGAACGATGTACAGCAAATGACGGCGTTGATTGGGACGAGAAAGTTAGTGATGACACATATGAGAAAGATGTTTGAAATAGAAAATAAATTGAGAAATAATGGCGATCCAGCAAAAGGTCGATGGACAGTTAATATGAATGGTTCAGTTAAAGTATAGGTTTACGTCAGCAACATTGCTTATGGAGCAGTAATTGAAGTGGACAATGATATCATAGGCATGGTGCATGTTCTGGTGATACGAATCATATAAATGTCAGTGAACTTGATGCAGTTATTCGAAGGCATAAATTTAGCACTAAGATGGGGATTTAAAAAATTCAACGCTTCTCACCGACTCTGCAACAGTATATGGATGGATGAAATCAATTCTTCAAAGACTCATAATGTGAAAATTCATGCAATCAATGAAATGTTAATTCGAGAGAAGGGCTAAACATTTGTATGAAGGAAATAATTTGTGAAGAAGAATTAACATTGGAACTTGAGAAAGTTTCGTCTACAAGAAACAAAGCAGATGTCCTATCTAGAGTTCCAAAAGACTGGTTGGTTGCTAAAACTATAATTTGTGGAGCAGCATACAATGTTGAAGCTAATGAAAAGAGCGTATTGAAAAATGACATCAAAAGTATTCATGAAAAGAGAGAAACCATTTTGGGAGTCAAAAGAACCCTTAAGCTGGCCAAAGAAAACTTTGGGTCACAAGTCTCTAAGGAAATGGTCAAAAGAAAATAATCAACAAATTGTGAGCCAATGCAAACTTAATTTGCCCTGCGCAAGAGACCTAATACCAAAAAGGTCATTTGGCCGAGAATAATAATTTGGAATGCATTTATCGAGTTGATGTTACTCGCAATTACGAAGGTAAAGTTTTTCTTACAATAATTGACAACGCATCTCGTTTATAACAATTTGGTAAAATGTTTGCAAAAGGAATCGAACGAAATGAAATTTGCAAAGGTCTGAGTGAAGTTTTGTTGCAAGTATGGGAACCAGGAAAGTTACTATCAGATAATGGACAAGGGTTTCGCATTGAGCAGATGAGATCTGTTGTCTCATTGGGAAATAATGTCACCAATTCTAAGCTATGCGTAATCGGCCTGCAGGGCAATGGGTATTATTGAACGCTGCATAGGACCATTAAAACATTGCGTGTCAATCAAGATATCAATTGCAGATGCAATCGTATTTGTACTATGTTTCGAGCTACGGTGACAACCTTTCATTATGGTGCTGTTATTCGGCGCTAAGTCTCTTATAAGAGAATTGAAAGTGATCAGCCAGTTCGTTTTTCTAAAGCAGGATTGAAAACGTTGTGATGAATTGGATCAATCCAGTTATAGTCGGGAGCTAGCGTGAAGTTGTGCAGGGAAAGAGGTAGTACATAAAAAACTTTACATAGCATGTACCTTTAATACTGCAAAAAACTTGCGTCTGCGGAATAGAATTTTATGTTGCTTTCAGAAATAGAGAGGAGTAACACAATTCCTGTGTAATTTCCAGTGGTAAAAAAATTGTGACATCTAAGGTTGTTGTACTCCTTTTTTCGAATTTTTGTCATAATAGTTTACTTTTGGTATTTTGTTGGAATGGTTTATTATAGAAGAAATCATCAACAGATCATGATCTTTCAATGGGTGTATTTTGTGACAGAGGAGAAGTAAAGTGTACAAAACAGACACTTTTCGTTAAGTATATCAACAATTTCTGAAATTCTTTGTAAAAATTTGCAGTTGCCAACGAAAAAGTGTTGTTGTAACTTTACTTCATATCACTCTAGCTCCGTGATAGATCAATGAAACCTTCTGACAAAGTTTTATTAAAAAGGAACCTTATGAATTTGATTTTTCCCAATGGTGTTGGACATTACGATGCCAAAAATATCTTCTGGTAACATTTTGGAGTATTTACTGTGGATGGAATTAATACATGCCATTCTAGTTCGCATCCATCTTCACCCCAAGTTATTTCAAATTCTTTGATTCTCTACATACACAAAGCATTGTTTCTGTACTACTCCCCCTATAACACATACCTGCAAATACCATGTCGGAATACTCTATAACATTATTTTGCCTCCCCCTTGTTTTGGGCGTTAGCTTCAAAACGACAGCATTCGGATGGGGTGGCGGAAAGCGGAGAGTTTCAGATGTGGATATCAGCTTGTGAAATTCTGCATCTGTATGGTGAGTTTCAAGTCAATCGGAGAGAAAAATTTTCAACATTTTTCGAAAAAACGACAGAGTTAGAATTTGGGACGTTTTGGTGTGTAGCGCCCAAACGAAGCATCGGATGAGAAAACGGAGGCCAGATTCGGAATCTACGTGAAATTTTGGGTTAGGAAGGATGTTTCCAGCGAAATCGGAGAGAAAAATTTTTCGGCTGACGTCCCCCCCCCTCTGGACAGCTAGCTTCGATTTTGGCTTCTAGTGGACGGATTTTGTCGTGCCATAGCTCGTTTGAAAGCTAAGAGTGAGACAATATCACTGAAAGAATCGGCTTGTTCATATCTGTCTTCGTTTAGATGTGAGACGCCATTTAAGATTTTGGGACATTGGCGAAAAACGACAGAGTTAGAATTTGGGACGTTTTGGGCTGTAGCTTCAAAACGAAGCATCGGATGGGAAAACGGATTTCAGATTTGGAATCAGCGTGAAATTCTTTATCTGTATGGTGAGTTTCAAGTCAATCGTGAGAGAAAAAATTTTCATGAGTCCCCCCCCTCTTTGTTCTAACTTTGTTCTAGTGGACGGATTTTTGTTCGTTCGACTTGCATTGGAAAGAGGATGAAACACTGCTCGACCGCATTTTTCGTTGCGAGTCAATCGCACCAGCCGTTCCAAAGTTAGAGCGGTTCCAAGATTTTAGGTCGGAGCTCGCTCACCTGAAAAAATCCTAAGTGTCAGAGTGACTTTGTATGGGTAAAATTTTGAAAATTTTCCAAAGTGTGGAATTTCGACCTGGG
>CAJQUW010001483.1:0-20849 GCA_907163375.1 Prostheceraeus crozeri | reverse complement strand
TTCACGACAGCTATTTTGCATTGAATTGCGTTTTTGGTGCGACTTGTCAATTTCGAATATTTCTCTGACAGAATACTGTTTTTTACGCATGTCTATGCCAAATTTTTTTTCCATCAGTCCTGAAATGACTTTTCAAAACGAAATTTACTTTTAAAATGACTGGAAGTATATAATTCATAATTAAGTCAAACAATGACAAGCGATGCAAAAACGCTTCATCATAGAGCTACAAAGCTCTTGCTGCATGCGACTGTTAGTGCTTTGAATGTTCATGCTTTCGTCATTTTGAACCATGTCGAGACCGATCTGCGTGTTGGTGAAGATAACTTTTGTAGGCCTACTTGCACTACATTGCAATGATGATAAAGACTCCTTACTTAACTGATGGATGAATTGGATCGCTTCGATCGATGAAGTGATCAGGCGTGAATTGCCAACAAGAAGAAGAGTGATTTGCCTGCAAGAGGAATTAATTGTAGGAGATGGCCATGGCCATGTCCTTTCGAATTGCTTGACGTAATAGCGCATCAATGCTATGAAATTTACAGAGTGGCGTAAGCAGGAATCCCATCACCAATTTCTCAAGGAAGCGACATGCCAGCTGACAGCCGGACAGAATGACTCTCCGTCTGAAACAGTGAAACCAGAAATGCACGATACTCTTCAATCTCTTGGCAACCAAAGTGGGATGGAGAGAACAGCAGTTAATTTTTTGGAGAAGCAGAAGTTGCCTGTTTATGAGAGAGAAAATCGGACGAAAAGACAAATTTTGCCTGCTCCTCCGCTGCAGCACAACCGTGTGTGTTCTTGACCTTTTGTGTCACCTTGTCAGTGAATCAGACTTAAATCTTCTACGTTCATAAATTTTTATAAACTTACGTGCTAGTAAACTTATGTACTTATGCTAGTAAAATTTGAGCAAGGAATTTTTTTGCACTGCGGATTGGGGTAGAGGATGGTGATGCCCACAAATATTCTTTAGTATAATACACACAACTTGCAGGAGTACGATCATATTCAATTATGTAACTGTCGGGCCAAAAATGATCAAAAACATATTGCAGTTTAGTAAAGTAGTCTATCCCGGAAATACGCCCTGATTATACAGATGACCTGTTGATTGATGTCAACATGGGGTAACTTGGAGCTCACGCTTGGTTCCAATTTTGGACCTTTCACACTCCATTGTCTGCAAGATTTATAATAATATTATCGGCTTTTTGTAATTATATCTTCCGTAAAAAATGTAATCAATTTACTGAAACGTTACATCTGTTTCTGAGAGCTTCTGTATAAATGTCAGATTGTCTGTAGCATGATTTTTTGAAAGAAAGTCACTGTTTTTGCAACTTTTTCAAAATGACAAACAATTTTCATTGTGGTGAGTATTGACTGCATTATTTCAATGTAGTTAAATTACTATTGCAGTATATCCTGTTTTATGTGGGGGTATTGGTATGAGATGCTGAAAAAGAATGAACATCCAGGATATTGGTTTGATTTTTGAAGTTATTGAGACCAGTTTTAGTTCACGATAATTAGTCTAGTTTTGCTGTAGGTACAAGATACCCCGGAGGTGCGGGAAGGCACAGGTTGCGTCCCTAAAATAATAATAATGGATTCTATATTACACGTGAAAGGATTTTCATGAAGTAAGAGTGGTCAAAAATACCAATTAAAATACTGTGGCCTATTGTATCAGGTACAATAGATTATTAATTGACTGTAACTGCGTGACTAGCTATAATGACTGTCTTTTCATTTTCGTTCAACTGATGTAAACATACGGCTATATATTGAAGGTCCGTTCTGTTTGGCAGTTGTGAGACATATTAACATGTGCGCTCGGTTTTTTACGAATCTTTGCCTGTTGCGAAACAGTATAGTAATGACCAAGAAATTCAAAACCGCTAGCAGCATTGCCCATTTTCCGCAACTTGACAGTGGATACGTGCGCTGGAGACTAATGTTGCTGACTGGAAACATAGCGCATGAACCGCAATTTTGCCAATTAAGATTCCAAGGATACCCTTCCCACGAAGTGTCATCAATTTAGACCACAATGGAACAAGCTATTTGATAGTAACGGATCGCAGGAATATGATATCGCGGATTCGACAGAAGGCCGGTGATTGTTCCTTTGAATCGGATAGATTTAGAGTGCTGGAACAATTGACCTGTAGAATTACGGTCAGACCAAATGTTGAAGACATGAGCGACACTGCGTAGATGTGAGTTTCTTCGCGTCTGATACGTTAACACTGCGCACCAAAAAACCATGCAAATAGCGCCCGCAAATAAGTGCGATGATGGTCCGAAATCCGGTACAATGTGTTAACTGTGATGGACAGTGGAATACTGCCACTTCATCACCGAAAGTGCAGGAGGCAGACGCAATATGCGAATTTTGAACAATCTCAAAGCTTAAGATGCCGATTCACGCGTTGAGAGTCAGTTGGGGACAGAGAAGTGTCTTCAGTGACTATTCTACATGCAATGGTCTACTCACTACGCGAATCACGATCTCAACGCTTTCAGTCCGCGATGGAGGGAATAGTCAGAAGACAATTGCTATTTGGAACTTTGACTGAGGGTGACTGGGTTCTCGTCAAACGTCGAGTATTTGCTTCGGATCACTAGCAGAATGCGCACATTTCATTGAGGACAAGTGAGATGTACCATGTCATGGAAAGGTTGATTTCACAGTAATAAAGTCTGTGAAACGAATATCGGGACGAAAACGATCAACTTCATTGAGTTACCAATAGCAAAGACTATATTTTCCCACAAAATTGATTGACGAGCGAGGTATTGTCGGTTAAAGTAAGCCCACCTGTCCGTTCTCAGAAGAGATGTGCTTCGTTTCAGTCTGTATAAGCTGACAGATGATGAAATTGTGCGATCATTGTGGAGTGCCCGTACAGGTATCGTGTAGGCTCCTACTCGCGAATGTTTTTGCTATCTAGCCTGACACGTCTGATCAGAGGCTAAACGATGTGTTAAGCACTAAAATCCCTCGAATGATCATTACAATCGGTGCTTTAACAGAAAAACTGCTTTCATTTTGTCTATTTTTTGATAAGATCCTGTCACATCAAAACATGTGTGCCTTCACATCAACAAAACTACCGATACTTGATCAATTTTAAGGAAAATATTACCCTTTTTATTACCTTTTTTACATATTCTGTGTTATCTCCGAATTTCATGTGCGATTGTTATTGTCTTAATACTGCAAAATGAATTAGAAACATTTGGTTTTGTGATTTCAAGCAATATCTGTAAGTAAATGACCTGTAAGTAATATAGCGTACGATGAGTGGCACAAGTTGCCCATTTGTTGGGGTAACTTATGTCATTTTTGGCGGGTCAAAGTGTCAAAAGCATGGCTAGAAAAAAATTCAAAACTGTGTGTGGTATTTCTAGAACCCTGAAGCTTAGTACCATGTAGGTTTGGAGTACCAAAAAAATTTCCCTGGGCGCAATCTCAAAAACGCAAAAAAAGTGGCACAAGTTACCCCAGTTGAAGATATTGAATAGCACACGCACCGCAAGTGAAAGCAGGAATCGACTTTGTTGACGTAGGTCCATGATCAAGCAACAGAAAAAATGGGAAATTAGAATAAATGCAGATACTCTACTATTAGAAAATTTTTTCGACTGGTCAAAATTAACTCGAACATAACAATATCTTGGTACCATGATTCAAATAGAATGGTTAGTGTTTTTCATTCAGTGTACCAATATCTATGTCCGATGTTTATGTCCTTTAGCACTTTTACCATTTCGACATCCCATGATTGCGACAAAGTTTCCTAAATCAACCTGTAGATTATTTAGATTTCATTAGCAATAAAACGTTTATGTGTACTAGAATGTGGGTGAGACACACTCCTTTTGGCGATTAACTGTAATTTCACTTCGACGTTAACTCGTCACCGAAAAAATCCCTTTAAAAACTGCTATCGGACACATGTATTTGATTTATCTTAATTCGTCAAATCGGATAACTCGTAACACGTAATAGAAAATTGTCCAAAATGAAGGTTTCTTCGGATAAGCCGTCAACGTTTAACAATTTTTACAACGCAAATTGCAATATTTTCAGTCCGCTTACACCTCATTCAGCTTAAATGATTTGAGCCATGATTGGACTTACGGAACAGTGCTTAATGTAGTGTGTTGAGGGAATTGCATGTAATAGGCCTACCAAGAAAATAGCCTAAGTAATAAACACGTATGCAGCAGACTAAAGTTTAAATGAATTAGCCTTCATTTTGGCTTATAAGCCTATGCCTGGTTGGTACTCACAGGCTCCAATAACATACACAAAATGAAATTTTGATTCCAAGAATGATAAGTCAATTAGTCAAAAGTTCTTTCCTGTCACATATGTATAAAATGCGTTACCTTATGTAGCCTATGCTGTTTATAGACACTACTTATTTAAAAAGCCTGCGATAATGGGCCTAATATGCAAACTGGGCAGCCTACATAAGTAGCAGGGAAAACAGGCTAAGTTTAGCATCGACTGCACTAGTACTTACATGTACTTGGTTTCTTACACAGCAGGGCGTGAAATCGGTAGCTTAATATCATGATATAATTCAAATATCAAAGTAATGCTTAATGAAGCAGTTCAGATGAAAAATTTAACTTCTGATCAAATTCAGGGGTCGTGACAGCGGTACCTATACGATGACGACTTCCAGCAGTTGACAATAGGAAGATACTGGCAGCTTATTAGCTTGCTTTGTAAATATTGACGGTTGTTATCATTTCTCTCTATATAAAAAACATTTGGATAACATGCAGTCCGTTTCCTAAATCGCTGCACACCACGAAAAGCTCTTTTATCTTTTACTTGTTCTCATTGAGTTTAATTGTGAGCTCATAATTGACTGATTACTAAATTTATTCACTTGACCAGTCAAGAAACTGTGGTTTGCCTGATTAAATGAAGTAATTAGTGATTGGAAGTTTGTTGCTTCATAGCTGACCATTTCATGTCGGCACTCGTCTGTCCTCCTGTCATCATTGATTGAGTTGTGAAAATCTTGTCGATCTTGTCGGTTCTTTTAAATCCAAATTTGCAAACGCCAGCGTTTATCCAGCAAAAGTTATCAAGTTGTGTGCGGTTGACCGTTAAAGACATTACTTTATCCAACAGCTAGTGCAATTCTGCCAATTCTGGTAAAAATGTAAACTGAGTGAAAGTGCACCAAATTCGAAAAAAATGATATCATCTGAAAGCTTAACACGAGCCTGATTCAATGGCGATGATCTTGATTTTCTAACGTAGTTTCGTCTGTAGGCATCGGTGAATGAATTGACCAAAAAAGGCTCATACTTTTAAGTCTGCTGACCACAACTGACCAGACGCAACCTAATCGCTCTGCCAAATCAAAGTACTAAGCAAATCACTTCACATGGCATAATGTTTATTGAAATTGAGCATCTTCATCAATGAAAAAATCATGTCACAACTGACCACTTAAGAAAGTGAAATATATACTCATTGACAATTTTTTGAAACATTTACTTCTTTAACTTCTTTCATTTCTGACTGGTATATATACATGTATGTATGATACCTTGATAATTTAGTCACAATCTCCACCAAGTCGCTAGCACAGAAAAAACAACGCATGTAGCAGATTCAACTTTAATAGCACGTGTGCCCCCCCTCTCTAGCTCCAATACATTCAGTAATCCGAGATGGCATGGATTCACAAAGTTTCTGAATGGAGGATGTTTCAAGGAGAAGCCACTGCTCTGTCAGTCTTTCAGAGAGAATCTTCAGGGACACTGGTGGAAGTGAATAGCGGTCCCTCACTCGCCGCCCAAGCTCGTCCCAGACTTGTTCAATGGCTGACAAGTCAGGTGAGCGTGCAGGCCAGTCAAGGGTTTGAACGTTCAATCTCCTAACAGTGGCAATGACAGCCGAGGAGCGATGTGGTCTTGCGCTGTCGTCTTGGAAGACGAAATCCTCCACCCTGACCACTAGGGCAACAACCGGAAGCACAATTTCATTGAGATACCTCTCTCCAGTCAACGTGCCTTTGATGATGACTGCTGTCGTTCGTCCGCCATGCCAAATGCCACCCCACAGCAGAACACTTCCACCACCATATCCGTCGTGTTCTTTAATACAGCATGGGGCAAAGCGTTCATCTGGAAGACGATGCACTCTGACACGACCGTCATTGAAATCCATAGTGAATCTCGATTCATCGATCCACAAGACTTTCTGCCAGTGATGGTCATTCCATGAGCGATGGGCATCACACCAGGCAACTCGTCTTCTGCGTTGCTCAAAACTCAATGGAATTAGGACAGCTGGTCGTCGCGATTGAAT
This sequence comes from Prostheceraeus crozeri, assembly GCA_907163375.1. Lineage (NCBI taxonomy): Eukaryota > Metazoa > Platyhelminthes > Polycladida > Euryleptidae > Prostheceraeus > Prostheceraeus crozeri. Next base: position 14,491 of record CAJQUW010001483.1, on the reverse strand, counting down.
TCCAGCTTCTCGCAATCTTCGGTAAGCCGTTCGAACGCTACAGTCTAGTTTTGAGGCACTCTTCCAGTGTACAACTAGCTTTGGGACTGACACAAATCTATTCCTCTTTGCAGCTAAAACTAGAGGTGCGTCTGTCCTTCCTGCAGACTTTCTTGGTCGACCAGATCCCTTCTTCTTTTTAACATCTCCTTCTGCTTTCCATCGACACCACCACCTCCAAACAACGACTCTCGATAGTTGCAGCTCTTCGGCAACACTCGCATAACTTCTACCACAACGAATCATTCCAATAGTCATACCTCTGGTAAACTGATCGTGCGCCATTTTATTTTACAAAAGCTGGATTTCAGTTCACGTTTATGTTCAATTTGTAAAAGCAATTGTGACAGTTGTATCGATATCAAAATTTGAAATTTGACCACCATAGATCTTTCTCCATTCTCTAATGTGTTGAATGGTAATACATAGAAAGCGAGATATTGCATCATACCTGAGAAAAAATGAAACAAACTTCAATTCAAGCCAATGATAGTTTGTTTTATTAATTATGTCAATGAGTATATTTGTCAAAATAATCTGTGGAACATAAGGTTTCATATGATATGTCGTTTATTAAAAATGAAGCAGGACTTCAACACGAAAATTACATTTGTAAGTAGGTTAACTTTTTGTGCTATTTTATGAAGCTGTCTGTAGCTTGCAATTGATCGCCTTACGACAGGAATCTGTAACTTTGCAAATGTCAATAATTATCTCGTTATTTATTTCTATTTTGGATTTATTAATGTTTCTTTGATCATAGCTCGCATGCTAAGTTGTAACAAATCGATCTGTGAAGTCATTCCGTGAACATGCCTACTGGATGTAGGTGAAATGCATCGGCATCAGTAAAGCGATATTTTCATTTTTCACCTAAGATCGGGTTACCCTGAGTCCTCCCACAAGTTTCATATATGGCTCATCAGGGATTTTTCAAGCATATTTATGAAGCTGTCTGTAGCTTGCAATGGATCGCCTTGCGACAGGAATCTGCAACTTTGCAAATGTCAGTAATTTGACTCTGTAAGCTCTCACAGCATTTTTTTGTTTAATGCTGGCACTCGATCGGAACATCATAGGTAAGTAACCTTGAGGCTAAGCCGAAAAGTCGGGAAATTGTATGATTTATTTTAATATACTAATCGATCAAGAAATATTTCTTTTTGGAAAATTGCTTATCTTACAGCATTTACCTAGATCGGTGCCGAAATAATTTCCTGAAATAACTATCAGAAGACCGGTCTTGTCCATTTTAGTCTCATTAACTTCAAAATTCATTAAAGCAAAAGGAGCGATTTCTATGATTAAAATCATAGACAGAAATTTGGCTGTAAAAGCATTTTAAACCATTGTTTTCAATAAATTACCACCATAATTTCAAATATTTTCATAAATTTAAACCGCTTGCCATTCTACAATCTTTCAATTTTGACATAAATGTGAGTAATGGGAAGGAGACCGTTCCAGGACACCGAAAAATTCAGAAAAATTGGTATTTTTATAAACGCCTAAATTTAAGAATTTTGGTCATTTTTTCAGGTTATGAAGACCTAAATTCATAAATTTAGGCGTTTTTAAAAATACCCAATTTTTCAAATTTTTCAAAATCTCAAATTTGTGATTATGATTTTTTCTCCTTAAAATCATGACCGTTCCAGGACACCGTAAAATCATAAAAGTTAAGAATCTCAAAAATTTGAGAATTATGATTTATTTTTTCTCCTTTAAAACACATGGACGTCTCCAGGACACCGTACAAAATCATAAAAGTTAAGAATCTCAAACTTTAGTGATTATGATTATTTTTTTCCTCTTGCTCAAATCATGATCCGTTCCAGGACACCGTAAACATTGCATATAAAAGTTTAGAATCTCAAATTTGAAGATTATGATTATTTTTTCTCCTTTAAAATTCATGGACCGTTCCAGGACACCCGAATAAAATCAATAAAGAAATTGGTATTTTTTACAAAACGTATAAATTCTAATGAAATATTTTAGATCTATTTTTCAGGTTTTTTAAGACCTAAATTCATAAATTTAGTCGTTTTTAAAGTACATTTTTTTGGAAATAAATCTGGCTATTTTTAAAAACGTCTAAATTTCATGAATTTTATCTATTCTTTCAGGTTTTCTTAAAATATGAGTGATATCTAAAATTATGTGTCTAAAATATTTCTTTAAAAATGAAAGAAACAAAACTGGAAGGAATTAAAAGTGGAAGAAACCGCAAGAACAAGAATAATATCCTTCGTCTATTCATATAGAAATGGACATTGAAAAAATGAATAAAGAAAAACACAAAGATAGAGTTAGGTTATATGAAAGATAAGGGAATCTACAATTATTATTAAAGAGTTTAGGAGCCATTATGCATAAATTAAGACCAAGAGTACATGGTCTAAAGTTAAGGACTGGTAAACACAAGGAATTGGCATATTCTTACAATAAAGTTTAGGTGCTTTAACAATTTGTTATATCTTCTGGTAGTTTTTTTAGTAGTTCCAGTAGTTGCTACAGCTTTAACAGGTACGGGTGTTTTTTACAACTTCACTTATTACAATGTTAGATAAGAAATTCTTTAATAAACTAAAGAATACGAAAATTCATTAAATAACTAAGCATTTACCATATTAATAGAAGTCTATGACAAATTACATTGACTCACTTTCAAAGAGGTTGTGTGATGATACATGTTACTTACGTTAGATGAGATTGAAACAAGTTGATCAAATAGCTAATGAAAGTAAATCAAATATCATTTCAATTACTAGTTCAGAAAAAGTTGATGACAAGAATAAACATGGGAGATGGCAAAATTTCTAGTGTTGGTAAACATTTCTAATGAAAGAAAATGATAAAATTTTTCATAGAAGAGCTATAAAAAAGCTTTTAAGCTCGAAATAATTTAAGCAAAACTTTAATTTAAACAAAACTTTTAAAACGAAAAGATGTCAAGACAACATGCCAATAATAAAACATCACTTTTTTTCAGTAAAATGTTTTTGTTGTTATTTCTCAATGTTATCACAAAAATTCAAATATTATATTTTAAAAAATGGATATAATAAAAATTATAGAGCTGATCAATTTTAAAAGAAATTTATTTTAAACAATTAGAAAGGAGAGTTAATAAAAACAAAGAAAATTATTATGTAAGAAAAGGAAAATCATCTTCAACATAGAATGATAAAAGCTGGTATATCAATCTGATATGTTTGAAATAAATGGCAGCAAACCGAAGGCAAGTAAAAATTGATTTTGCAAAAAAAAAAAAATCTATGGAAACCATTTTTAAAACTCACTTGAAAAAGAACTTACTCAATTAATGACCTCAAATACAAATTAATATAACAGATACAGCAAATCGCACAAAAAATATAATTAGATGAGCTTTCGATTACTAGAATTCAATACTCATTAATAACGAATATTACACAAACACTCTTATGTTATTCTTGAACAGTCTCTTTTCATTTATAGATGGGTATAAAACAATGCCTAGATTTTATCTCGGGCAAAAAGAATATTTCCACAACCTTTTCGAGGTTTTTTAATGTTTTCCACCAGATAAATCTCCTTTTAGTTAGATAGAAATTTTGCTTGATCTTTTAACGAGTAGCCAGATTATAAATAATTATGCTGTAGATGATCTCATGAAATATAAAGCTATGTTAGATAAAGTTGGTGCAGTAAAATCTCTTAGACGTTATAAACAATTAGAAAATTTATTATCAACGAGAGTAAAAGTAGGAAAAGGTTTTAAAACAGAAACAACTGTATTTTTACCAGATGATCCACAAGAATTACTAAATAGATTAAATATTTTAATATCTGCAATAAAAGAAGGACATAATTCTAGTTTCAATGAAATTCATGCTATGTTGAAAAGACTGTTAGAAAAGAAGATTCTAAATGAAGAGGATTATAAAAGTATAGCTGAAATATGTTGTTGTTTTTAATTTTTGTAAAAAAATATTTATTCAAAATTCTAACTAAAAATGTGTTCAGCAGATTTAGACAAAATTAATAATCAGTTAGAAAATTTAACAGAGATTTTGGGTTCATCAAAATTTAGTACGACGTTAAAAATTATAACAACTACTTCATCACACACTTGTAATTTAGAACCCATTCTACATTTGGAACAAAATAAAAATTATCAAATTGCATTGACTAGTTTCTCCACATTTGACACTATTCAAAACGTTATCAAAGATGTGAATGATCAATTTAGATATTCTACTGATCAAGGTAAAACGTGGAAAATACTAACTTTTCTTCCTGGTTCTTACGAAGTTGAATCAATATCAAATGAAATTAAGAGACATTTAGGTATTCCATTTAAAGATAAGAAACAACTACATTTTGCAGTTGAACCGGCAGTTAATAAATTTTCTCTTACTTTAAACGAAAATCATCAAGTTGATTTTAATCATGATAGATCATTGTCAAAGCTATTTGGATTTAATAAACAAACCTATAGTCAAGGTCATCATTTAGGTGAGAAGATTCCAAAAATAACTGAAATAAATTCAATTGTTGTACATTGTGACAATTTTGAAGGAGGACATATAAATGGTAAATTGTCAAATTTAATCTTCAGTTTTCCAGCTTTTACTGTACCCATTGGTTATAGATTAAATGTAATTCCACAAACATTAATATATTTCCCTATTACAAGAAAAACTATTAACAACATTAACATTAGAATCACTGATGAGAATGGACGGGAAATAAATTTTGGAGGTGAAGAGATTATGATAGATCTTTTGGTTAGAGAAGTTTAATCTTCTTCTTCTTCTTCTTTAAAAACAAAAAAATAAAAATAAATTTTTTTTATCAAAAAATGAGTGAACTACCCCCATTAAATAAAAAAAACTTAAATTTCATCATCATCCAAATTTATCTAATAAAGTTTTGTCAGTTATTTGTGGAAGATCGGGTTGTTGTAAAACGTATCTATTATTCAAAATTTTAACGACTCAAAATTTTTTGGATTATAACAATCTTATAATTTATACAACAACAGCAGAACAACCCGTCTATCAATTTTTAAAATATGGATTTGAAAATAATCTTAAAAAACAGCAATTGCTTCATTATTCAAAGAATATGAAAATTCTGAATATGAAGAAGAAATAAGTTTCGTGGTGTGAAGAAGCAGCAAAAAAATAATCAGTTAGTAGAATCCAATAAAAATAAGCATATAAAGATACAATTAATAGATGATAGTGGTAATATGCAAGATTCCTAGTAAACTAGATAAAACAATGAAACATTGTGTAAATTTTTGATGATTGTGTTAATGATAGAAATCAGTCAGTTCAGTGAAATTAATTTTTCACAAGAGGCAGAACTTAACAACTGTAGTGTTTTTTTTTTAATTCTTAACACAAAGTATGTATTCATTAGACGGAAGTGTTATTAGAAAGAATGCAAATATATTTATACTATTTGAAATAAATGCAAGAAACTTAAGTGATTTGTTAAGAGATTTATGCGTAAGAAATAAAGATGAATTCAAACAATCGTGTAACAATGCTTGGTCAAAAGATTATGGCTTCAATACAATTAATATTGATAAAAAAATCATGATAGAGTTATCGAACATTTGTTCACTGACTAGGCTTCGGCTCGAGGGGCTTTGCCCCGACTGAAACTCTGAATCGAACAATTGTTTACCGGGTGATAAAAATATACAAATATAGTGTTATAATATTTAATTTTTTAATCAGATTTGTCTATCTTAGAAATTAGAAAATTAAAAAGGTAAAGTAATTTTTCCATCAGGTAAAATTTTTCTTTTATCATCAAATGGATCTAATGTTAATTTATGTTCCTCTTTTAAATACTTTTTATGTTTCCTTGAATTAAGTCTATAATTACATGCTGTTTTTATTTCATTATTAAATAATACATTTTTATAATCTTGAAATGTTATTTGGTTATCCACTGATGCCTTTGAAATTCCTTTTAATGATTTATTATGTGTTTTTAAAATTTAATTATATTAGCTGTGTTATAACAATTAAACATTAGGTTTTTTTCAATATCATAACTTCTGTTATGAAATCTTCATTTCCTTCTAACAATTTCATCTTTTACTTTACATAAATCAGAAGGATGAATGATATCTTTTATTTTATTAATTTCTTCATCAAGTGAAGAATTATACGGTATTGTTAATTCTAAGAAAACGGAATCCGTATCTGTAAAGTGTAATTTATAGTTTTTGCCATAAGCAGGTGCTAAATAATCATATATAAATCTATACATAAATAGTTTAGCTAATTCTAATATAGTGAATCCAATAAAATTTAACTTATCATGTTTTACGCTGATTCGACGTAAATGTACAGCACATAGATTATCACTAAATCTAGTAGTTCTATTATAATGTAGGTTTCCTTGTTAAATTTTGAAACCTTATCTCTATCATAAACTATTTCAAAACTTTTGTCTAATTGCGCACATTTTCTAAAGTCCTTAAAACCCAATAAAATGCATTATTCATTAATGTATAAAGAACACGTTTCCATAATCAACTTTATTTCATTTTGCTATTTTACGATTTTTTTTCAATATTGAACTCGTATAATAACCTTTTTTTAAACCATTTTTGATTTTCTTATAAACTAGTTTTCGATGTATTTTAGTGAGAATCATTCCATGTTCTAAATACCAATCTGGTATTCTTCCTTCAACAACATACTTTCCTTTATTACTTTGTGTTAACATAAGTTTTTTTGTTGGTCTGCATTTCTTAGGAATTAAAGATTTTTGATAATCTGAAAAATCATCTATATTGGGAATTTTGTTTTCGGGACAGAATGGATAACATTTTGTTGCGCCTTTTATATAATCAGGGTATACTAAATCAACTCTCAATATATATAAACCATGAGTTATAATTTCCATCATAATGTAGGTTCGTAATCAGAATATTACACCATGACATTTTCACCTGTTGGTAATTTCTTGTAATCATGCAGAGTAAGAATATAAGCTATTAAAATCATAATATAACAAATAGTTTTCTCTCATGAATTCATCAACTGCTGCTTGACTCTCTTCATTTGATATGAGTCCTTCTATATTTTGATCAAACAATTTTATAAACTGATCGCTTTCTTCTGGAGATAAAGGTTTACATATTCCATAATCATCAGGATTTACTTTTTTATTGTAACACTGTACATAACGATTACCTAAAACTGATGAAACACCACCTCTAATACCAGATTCAAAAAATAATAATTTATCATATGTATTTTATTTATAATGTTTAAGTTTAACACCAGTATGTTTTAATCCTGCTAACCATGTTAAACCTGGTGTAGAATAACAATAACATGGATCTATTCCATAATATTCTAAACACATGTCACGAAAGTTTTCAAAAAGATCAGTGAGGATTAATACATCTATCTGAGGATATTTCATTGTATAATCATACATTGTTCTACAATTTAACTCTCTCTAATTCTTTTCAGCTTCTGCATTGTCTTCTTCAGATAATTGTGATTGTTTTAACCCTTATCGGTATGCAACTTTGGAACACCCTCATCGGTATAAGTGTCACATTTTGTTGCAAATGTCTTCTAAATGTATCTAATGATTTTTCATCTCTATCTATTACATTTTTCTTAAGAGATTCGATATTTTTGTTCTGAAGACTTTTAGGTAATTGAAAGTGGAACATACAGAACTGGTTGCTAACTGAAATAAAACATTATATAGGCCTACAATTTAAATCGATTACAGTATAAATGCGATTAATCCGATACTCAGAAAAGGCAACAACTTTCAACTTCCTTAATGTTTTTATCTGCTTGCATGTGCATGTTCAAATAATATAGAATTGTACATTAAAAAACAGCGACACGAAATATTCAAGGTTATTTTCATTCAATTCTACGATACGCAGATCGTTGGCTACACCTCAGATTCTCAACAGTATAAGCACTTTGTGAGCCTCGCTACTCTGCGATGACGAGGACACACGAAGTTTTGACAGAGATCACATGACGAGCGAGACACTGATGAGCACACTTTGCAACGGGCACAAATTTTTGATTGAAGAGTCGGTCAAAGGAAGAGAATGTTGCTGGTTGCGTGAACCCCAGATCTCTGCGGCATGTTATCGTAGCACGCGGCAAGTTACGGCTTTCTTGTGTCTCGGTTTTCTGCATACTGGTTTGGGGCCAACTATCAAACTCAAACTGTTTACATGAAATGTCCGCCGAGAGTTTTGGATAACCGTCGTGTTTTCATTATGAGAAAACCTGTTGAAAGCCGATACATCAAGCATATTATAAAAAAGAAGTAACGGCCAACGAACTGTCTTTCTCCTGCATGTAAATTTCCCTCAATGTGTTCTCATCGACACTGGTCACACTCCTTTCTTCCCGAAGTTGTAGTCGCTATTATCATTCGTGGTTTCATTGACGATTCCGGAACAATTATCATTGCCAAGAGTGAGATGAGCTTAGCAACACAACGTTTCGCGTTCTTCTTCGACAGTAGGAAACATAACAATCTTGTCTTTCGTGATCATGAACGAAAACTGAAGAATTAGGCTGGCGATCCTTACTTTTCAATTGTGGGGGAATTTCTCTTCTGTTTAGCCTCACGGTCCCGAGCAACGTTAAATCTTTCTCGAGGAGTGAAGTAGAAAAGAGAATGACTGGTGGAATAATTTATCTGTCACAATATCTCGATCAGATCCAATTACACTGATACGCACAATTCCATCACTACATCTCTTCCGAGATTTCTGTGAACTTTGTTGTCTTTCTTTTCCCGGTGTAGATAATTGAATTCAGAGCAAAACACTCTTGGCACTCTACAAAGCCAAAATATCTTGACTCCATATTTAGCAGGCTTTGACGGTAATATGTTCCTTCCGGGTGCCTTGCCTTGCCACCCCCCCGGTATCCGACAAGCTGCTCATCACACCGGTTAGGACAGTATCAGGTACAATAAAATCTCATTACTGTGCGTTGGAACAAGTTCCCATATCTCCCCGTATGGCAGTTGAGCGATCAATCCTTCAGACGTTCTTCCCGATTTCGAAAGTTATCGAACCTTCGCGGTGCGAAGAAAAAATTTGAATCGCAGAATGCTGATCACGGCCCGAAAGAATGGCCTTGCCTTCGGTAGGATTCCACAATTCTTCTATCGATGTGAAATTGTCTCTATCGAGACCCAAGCCCGCAGTAAAAAATGAAAATTGCCAGACAAGCTAAAATTTCGTCCAAGTGAATGGACACATGTACGAATGAATTTTCCTGACAGTCCGATGTATGACGTCGCTCACTTTCCTATTTGTGTATCTCAAAATAGTGAGGACGGATTTCTTCGTTGATAAACAACTGAAATGCCTCCCTTTTCTCTGATTGATGGGTGAGCCCAGATTACGCGGATGAAAGTTCGTGATATTTCGGTTTCTTGACCTGGATACTGAAATGGCTCTGTCGAGAAAACTATATCGTTTTACTTGAATTTCTGAAGGGAGAAACCTCCTTCCTCTACTTCATCTGCTGTACCACTTTCGCTGTCCAGTGTCATTTTGAACGTAGAAATCAATTTCTCCATCTTCTTCTTCTTCATCTTGACTGTATGTGATCGACATCAAACGTTGATGGGAGCACAGTTCACCGAAAATTTCGTCTTCTGATGCACTTTCGTCGAACGAATCATTGTTTTCCGCTGAGATTCATGATCAATTTCCATCGCGCGGCCTTTAGCACTTAGTCGAGTCATCGCATTTGACGTTAGATCACTGTGCAATTTACGAAATACTTAGTCAAGGTTTGGCGGTCACACGTCTGCAACTGCATCGTATATCGCCAGTGAGCGATTCGCACAGAGGGATAACGTTCTCACGTATTAATTCAAATGTATATAGCTGCGTGTGTTTAATTGATACGCCCATGGGAAGACTGGCAATGAGTAATGAAGAGGTAACTTTGGAAGGCAAGTAATCAACCATCGCTAAACACTAGTGAAAGAAGATTAATAGCGATATTGCGGTACCATTACGATGACTGCAGTAGGACAAGATCCGGTGACCTTTGTGAATTGCAACAAAACGTATGACACTTATACCGATGAAGGTGTTTTGCAACTGAGCACATGATTTAAACAAACGGATTAAAAATTTATCAGCGCAGGGAACCTTTATTGTTAACATTTCTTCATCGTCACAAGAGGAAAAATATATTGAGTAATTATTAACAAAGATATCGCTATTTAAGAATTCTTTGCAACAAAATGTGACGGCGTATACCGATAAGGGTTAATGTTGACTTAAATTTATTTATTGGAGGAAGTTTTTGTTCTTTCATTATTTCATTTATTATATTTATATCAGTCTTCGACTGTGAACCGCAGGTTATATCTCCAATTATATATTCATACGGAAATATGCCTTTTAAAGGTTTTAAATTATATTTATTTAATATTTTACATTGGTCAGGTTTCAAAGTTTTTACCAAAACATCTAATGAAAAAGGAGTAAAAAGTAAAAAATCTAAATGCATCTAAAATTCTAATACAACCTAATTGCATTGAAAAATGTTCTTCTTCGTGTTTACATAGTACATTTATTTGTTGTTGTTGTAATTTTTCAGATGAAAATAAATCTTTCATTATTAAATGGAAATCATATTTAGAACCATTATAGAAATATAGAGGAACAAAGTTATATTTAAATTTATTAAGCATTAAGATTACAAGAATTTATGTGCTGCACCTCTATATAATCCATTTAGATGATCATGATCTTTTACTTTATCAAGATATCTACCTCTGCCAGTTTTATAATTATTTGTAAATTCTTTTCCACAGTAAAAACATTTTATTTCATCATTAAAATGATATTTTTCTTCATCGGTTAATGGAAGCATTGGTATATTTGTTTCAAGCAATTGTGAAAAATAATTTTGTAATTCTTCTACTTTCTTTGTAAACATTTCTGAACTATCTTCACCATAGTATTGATAGTAGTAAGCAAATGACAAACACTCGACCGGCGCCCCCCCCCCCCCTCTGGAACGGCAGAGTGTCGTGGTCGGCCGCCGTGGTGCTTCGGGTCTGAGTCCCCCCCCCCCCTCCCCTCTGGAACGATAGAGTGTCGTGGTGGACTTGGGCGACCGCCAGGATTAGTGTTGAGGCTATAGTGTGTGATGTTTTTGGTGCAATCTGCTGAATGTTTGTTTGTAAATGGGTTTGTTTCGAGTGGAGAAGGAAGTGTTCGATGAGAAAAACGGATCCTCAGATTCGGAATCTACGTGAAATTTTGGGTTAGGAAGGATGTTTCCAGCGAAATCGGAGAGAAAAAATTTTCGGCTGACGTCCCCCCCCCCTCTGGACAGCTTGCTTCGATTTTGGCTTCCAGTGGACGGATTTTGTCGTGCGATAGCTCGTTTGAAAGCTAAGAGTGAGACAAATTCAGTGAAAGAATCGGCTTGTTCCTATCTGTCTTCGTTTAGATGTGAGACGCCATTTAAGATTATGGGACATTGGTGAAAAACGACAGAGTTAGAATTTGGGACGTTTTGGGCTGTAGCTTCAAAACGAAGCATCGGATTGGAAAACGGATTTCAGATTTGGAATCAGCGTGAAATTCTCTATCTGTATGGTGAGTTTCAAGTCAATCGGCGAGAAAAAATTTTCAACATTTTTCGAAAAAACGACAGAGTAGCAATTTGGGTGATGTTTTGGTGTGTAGCGCCCAAACGAAGCATCGGATGAGAAAACGGAGGCCAGATTCGGAATCTACGTGAAATTTTGGGTTAGGAAGGATGTTTCCAGCGAAATCGGAGAGAAAAAAATTTTCAACTCGACGTTCCCCCCCCCCCCTCTGGACAGCTTGCTTCGATTTTGGCTTCCAGTGGACGGATTTTGTCGTGCGATAGCTCGTTTGAAAGCTAAGAGTGAGACAAATTCAGTGAAACAATCGGCTTGTTCCTATCTGTCTTCGTTCAAAAGTTAGAGCGGTTACAAGATTTTAGGTCGGAGCTCGCTTACCTGAAAAAATCCTAAGTGTCAGAGTGACTTTGTATGGGTAAAATTTTGAAAATTTTCCAAAGTGTGGAATTTCGACCTGGGACCGTCACCAAAACATTTTTCAACAAATTTTGAAATTTCACTGACGTCCCCCCCCCTCTGGACAGCTTGCTTCGATTTTGGCTTCCAGTGGACGGATTTTGTCGTGCGATAGCTCGTTTGAAAGCTAAGAGTGAGACAAATTCAGTGAAACAATCGGCTTGTTCCTATCTGTCTTCGTTCAAAAGTTAGAGCGGTTACAAGATTTTAGGTCGGAGCGCGCTTACCTGAAAAAATCCTAAGTGTCAGAGTGACTTTGTATGGGTAAAATTTTGAAAATTTTCCAAACTGTGGAATTTCGACCTGGGACCGTCACCAAAACATTTTTCATCAAATTTTGAAATTTCACTGACGTCCCCCCCCCCTCTGGACAGCTTGCTTCGATTTTGGCTTCCAGTGGACGGATTTTGTCGTGCGATAGCTCGTTTGAAAGCTAAGAGTGAGACAAATTCAGTGAAAGAATCGGCTTGTTCCTATCTGTCTTCGTTCAAAAGTTAGAGCGGTTACAAGATTTTAGGTCGGAGCTCGCTTACCTGAAAAAATCCTAAGTGTCATAGTGGCTTTATATGGGTAAAAATTTGAAAATTTTCCAAAGTGTGGAATTTCGACCTGGGACCGTCACCAAAACATTTTTCATCAAATTTTGAAATTTCACTGACGTCCCCCCCCCCTCTGGACAGCTTGCTCCCGATTTTGTCTCTTCCATGGTATGGAACGGATTTTGTCGTGCGATTAGCTCGTTTGATAAAGTAAAGAGTGAGGACAAATTTCAAGTGAAAAACAATCGGCTTGTTCCTATCTGTCTTCGTTCAAAAGTTAGAGCGGTTACAAGATTTTAGGTCGGAGCTCGCTCACCTGAAAAAATCCTAAGTGTCAGAGTGGCTTTGTATGGGTAAAATTTTGAAAATTTTCCAAAGTGTGGAAATTCGACCTGGGAGGACCGTCCAACCCAAAACATTTTTTCACAACATCAAATTTTTGAAATTTCACTGACTTCCCCCCCCCCCTCTAGACAGCTTGCTCCGATTTGGCTTCCAGTGGACGGATTTTGTCGTGCGATAGCTCGTTTGAAAGCTAAGAGTGAGACAAATTCAGTGAAAGAATCGGCTTGTTCCTATCTGTCTTCGTTCAAAAGTTAGAGCGGTTACAAGATTTTATGTCTGAGCTCGCTCACCTGAAAAAATCCTAAGTGTCAGAGTGACTTTGTATGGGTAAAATTTTGAAAATTTTCCAAAGTGTGGAATTTCGACCTGGGACAGTCACCAAAACATTTTTCATCAAATTTTGAAATTTCACTGACGTCCCCCACCCCCCCCCTCTGACAGCTTGCTCTTCCGAATTTTGGCCCATCCAGTTGACGGATTTTAGTCGTGCGATAAGCTCGATTTGAAAGCTAAGAGTGAGACAACTTCATGAAAAACAATCGGCTTGTTTATTCCTATCTTTCCTTCCGTTTCAAAAGTTAAGCGGTTACAAATTATTAGACTGAGCTCGCTTACCTGAAAAAATCCTAAGTGTCAGAGTGACTTTGTATGGGTAAAATTTTGAAAATTTTCCAAAGTGTGGAATTTCGACCTGGGACCGTCACCAAAACATTTTTCCTCAAATTTTGAAATTTCACTGACGTCCCCCCCCCTCTGGACAGCTTGCTTCGATTTTGGCTTCCAGTGGACGGATTTTGTCGTGCGATAGCTCGTTTGAAAGCTAAGAGTGAGACAAATTCAGTGAAAGAATCGGCTTGTTTCCTATCTTTCCTTCGTTTCCAAAATTAGAGCGGTTACAAGCATTTTAGTTCGGGAGCTTAGGTCGGAGCCTCCTTAACCTGAAAAAAATCCCTAAGTGCAAGTGACTTTGAATGGGTAAAAAATTTGAAAATTTTCCAAAGTGTGGAATTTCGACCGGGGACCGTCACCAAAACATTTTTCATCAAATTTTGAAATTTCACTGACGTCCCCCCCCCTCTGGACAGCTTGCTTCGATTTTGGCTTCCAGTGGACGGATTTTGTCGTGCAATAGCTCGTTTGAAAGCTAAGAGTGAGAACCAAATCATGAAACAATCGGGGCTTGTTTCCACCTAATCTGTACCCTTCTTTCGTTCCAAAAGTTAGAAGGCGGTACAAATTTAGGTCGGAGCTCGCTTACATGAAATAAAAACCCTAAGTTGTCCAGAGTGACTTTGTAAATGGGTAAAAATTTTGAAAAATTTGTTCCAAGTGTGAATTTCGACCTGGAAGGACCGCACCAAAAACATTTTTCAACACATTTTGAAATTTCATTCACACTGACGTCCCCCCTCCCCCCCCCCCTCTTATACGATTATGCATATTCACAGGGTATA